>CANNZV010001754.1:0-131020 GCA_947561585.1 Caprella mutica | reverse complement strand
AGAGATGAGTCCGAACATTGTCTTTGGCGCGCGAAAATATGAGATGCTTCGAAATGTTCGGACTCTTTTCTTTGACTACAGCTTAATTAAAAACACATTTTAATTATTTATTTACCACGAAAATTGAATAATCATGTTCTAATTATTAACCATTAATAATTGATATCTAATGAATCCATATTTGCTGATATAAAGTAGGATGAATGTCGATTTTAAAATTTAGAAGAAAAATTGACATCAACGGAAACGAACACATTCTTCAAATCGAACTGTTCGAAATTCTAATTATTTGATTTTCATGTAGTTTTGCTTGGAGAATCTAAATCTGCAATCAGAATTCGAAAAAATTTCCTCTCTCAAGATTTATGAGCTTATGAAGTTTTTCAAAATTTATATATGCCTATCTAAATAGGCAGATTCATGGAATGTGATGTAATTTTATCTAATGAATACAAATCTGAAACGGATTTGAAGAATTTGTTCCGATTCGAACATAATGATGAAATAAGTATTATTTGATTAACATCTCAAAAGTTTGAAATACTCTAATATGCCTGTATGTATTATTCTTTGACTCAAAAGTATTGATTCAAACAATTTGAAACCTCTAATTGATCTATTATTTTACATCTTGAATCATATTATGAAAGCTCTTGAAAATTATGAAAGATGATCTATTCATTGTGATATAATGTTATTCAAATCGATAGGCGATGTCTTCCATGTACTTTCAAAGTTAACCCCATTTGCTAGCGTTTGAAAAATTACATAATTACATTTTTGGTCACACCTATTATCTTTCACCATTCTTTTGAATACAAATACAGCTTCGGTTAGAAAGGATTAAAACACACTTCATTGATTATACAAATGATATGGTTGTTCCTGGTTTAATTCAATAGAACGCGAAGTAAAGTATAACTATACTCAACTTTTTAACTGTAAAGCTGAGCAAGGAGCGTTATTTTGGTATAAAGATATAGTATGATCCACAATGAATAACACTAAAATAGAAATTGATTAAACTTCATATTAAATAATTTATTTTCAGATTGAGTGATCAAACATCATATTTATGAAATAATCAAGCTTCATATTTATTTAATGATTTAATTTCATATTAAACTGATATTACTGAAATGCACTATAGATATACCAACGTTATCCATGTACAACGCGAATATCAAAAATTAAAAATACATATTTGGTGAAGTCCTATTAAAACGTACGTGCGTACGTATAATATAAAAATTGATAATCTGTTAGAACGTATAATAGAAATTTAAAAAAATTAATAGTTTCAAATGTGTTTCTCTAAATGTTTCAAACATCTTCTCAGTGTTTCAAACTTTGTTTTCATGTTTCAAACAAGCTTTCTAAAAACAAACATCTTTTGATGTTTTAAACGCGATTTATTTTTTCAAACAAGTTCATAATGTATCAAACAATTTTCCAATTTATCAAACATATGTTTTTAATGTTCCAAATATATTATCAATATTTCAAATATTTGTAGATTTTTCAGACATGTTTCTAATATTGTAAACATTTTATCAATATTTCGAACGTGTTTTTACTTAGAGAAAGACTGTTACAAAGTTGATCGATTCATTACTGGTATATATCTACTAATAAGGTATAGTTTGGTACATTAATAATAATCTTTAAGGAACTAAATATATGGTTTAGCACTTTTAGGGCAGAAATTAAAAGATATCATTCTAGTGGCTCAGAATTTAAATGTTGTGCCTATCCACGTATTTTGAACCAGAAGGTAGTGAAGTATTTATATAAAGACTGTTACAAAGTTAATCTATTCATTACTGATAAATATATAATAGTAAGGTATAGTTGGGTACATTAATAATAATCTTTAAGGATCTAAAGATATGGTTTAGCACTTTTAGGGCAGATATTAATAAATACCATTCTAGTGGCTCAGAATTTAAATGTTGTGCCTATCCACGTATTTTGAACCAGAAGGTAGAGAAGTATTTATAGAAAGACTGTTACAAAGTTGATAGATTCATTACTAATAATATCTACTAATAATGTATAATTGGGCACATTATTAATAATCTTTAAGGATCCAAATATATGGTTTAGCACTTTCAGGGCACAAATTAAAAATATCATTCTAGTGGCTCAGAATTTAAATGTTGTGCCTATCCACGTATTTTGAACCAGAAGGTAGTGAAGTATTTATAGAAAGACTGTTACAAAGTTGATCGATTCATTACTGGTATAATATATCTACTAATAAGGTATAGTTTGGTACATTAATAATAATCTTTAAGGAACTAAATATATGGTTTAGCACTTTTAGG
This sequence comes from Caprella mutica, assembly GCA_947561585.1. Lineage (NCBI taxonomy): Eukaryota > Metazoa > Arthropoda > Malacostraca > Amphipoda > Caprellidae > Caprella > Caprella mutica. The sequence goes on along the minus strand of CANNZV010001754.1, from coordinate 128,693 downwards.
GCAGAAATTAAAAGATATCATTCTAGTGGCTCAGAATTTAAATGTTGTGCCTATCCACGTATTTTGAACCAGAAGGTAGTGAAGTATTTATAGAAAGACTGTTACAAAGTTGATCGATTCATTACTGATAAATATTTACTAATAAGGTATAGTTTGGTACATTAATAATAATCTTTAAGGAACTAAAGATATGGTTTAGCACTTTTAGGGCAGAAATTAAAAGATATCATTCTAGTGGCTCAGAATTTAAATGTTGTGCCTATCCACGTATTTTGAACCAGAAGGTAGTGAAGTATTTATAGAAAGACTGTTACAAAGTTGATCGATTCATTACTGATAAATATATACTAATAAGGTATAGTTGGGTACATTAATAATAATCTTTAAGGATCTAAAGATATGGTTTAGCACTTTTAGGGCAGAAATTAAAAGATATCATTCTAGTGGCTCAGAATTTAAATGTTGTGCCTATCCACGTATTTTGAACCAGAAGGTAGTGAAGTATTTATAGAAAGACTGTTACAAAGTTGATCGATTCATTACTGATAAATATTTACTAATAAGGTATAGCTTGGTACATTAATAATAATCTTTAAGGAACTAAATATATTGTTTAGCACTTTTAGGGCAGAAATTAAAAGATATCATTCTAGTGGCTCAGAATTTGAATGTTGTGCCTATTCATGTATTTTGAACCAGAAGGTAGTGAAGTTTTTATAGAAAGACTGTTACAAAGTTTATCGATTCATTACTGATAAATATCTACTAATAATGCATAATTGTTCACATTAATAATAATCTTTAAGGATCTAAAGATATGGTTTAGCACTTTTAGGGCAGAAATTAAAAGATATCATTCTTGTGGCTCAGAATTTAAATGTTGTGCCTATCCACGTATTTTGAACAAGAAGGTAGTGAGGTATTTATAGCAAGACTGTTACAAAGTTGATCGATTCATTACTGATAAATATTTACTAATAAGGTATAGTTTGGTACATTAATAATAATCTTTAAGGAACTAAATATATGGTTTAGCACGTTTAGGGCAGAAATTAAAAGATATCATTCTAGTGGCTCAGAATTTGAATGTTGTGCCTATCCACGTATTTTGAACCAGAAGGTAGTGAAGTATTTATAGAAAGACTGTTACAAAGTTGATCGATTCATTACTGATACATATCTACTAATAAGGTATAGTTTGGTACATTAATAATAATCTTTAAGGAACTAAATATATGGTTTAGCACTTTTAGGGCAGAAATTAAAATATATCATTCTAGTGGCTCAGAATTTGAATGTTGTGCCTATTCACGTATTTTGAACCAGAAGGTAGTGAAGTTTTTATAGAAAGACTGCTACAAATTTTATCGATTCATTACTGATAAATATCTACTAATAATGCATAATTGGTCACATTAATAATAATCTTTAAGGAACTTAAGATATGGTTTAGCTCTTTTAGGGCAGAAATTAAAAGATACCATTCTAGTGGCTCAGAATTTAAATGTTGTGCATATCCACGTATTTTGAACCAGAAGGTAGTGAAGTATTTATAGAAAGACTGTTACAAAGTTGATAGATTCATTACTGATAAATATCTACTAATAATGTAAAATTGGGCACATTAATAATAATCTTTAAGGAACTATAGATATGGTTTAGCACTTTTAGGGCAGAAATTAAAAGATACCATTCTAGTGGCTCATAATTTAAATGTTGTGCCTATCCACGTATTTTGAACCAGAAGGTAGTGAAGTGTTTATTGAATGACTGTTACATAGTTGATCGATTCATTACTGATAAATATTTACTAATAAGGTATAGTTTGCCACATAAATAATAATCTTTAAGGATCTAAAGATATGGTTAAGCACTTTTAGGGCAGAAATTAAAAGATATCATTCTAGTGGCTCCGAATTGAAATGTTGTGCCTATCCACGCATTTTGAGCTACTAGGTAGTGAATTATTTATAGATAGACATTTTTCAAGTTTTCCGATTCATTACGGATAAATATATGCTAATATGGTCTAGTTGCACGCATAAATAATACTCTTTAAGGATCTAAAGATATGGTTTAGCACTTCTAGGGAAGAAAATATAACATTGCATTCTAGTGACTCAGAATAGAAAAATATCGCTAGTAGAGGAATTCTGAGCCACTAATTATTATTTTCTCGTTATCAATGATATTACACAATGTTTATTAATTCTTTCTCATTAGCACATCTTGAATTACAATGAATACGCGTGTTTTCACAAGGAAAACATAAAATTTAGCTTGATTAGAATATTTGTTGAAGTGGCTCAATTTGCTATTTCAATGGAGGTCTATGTTCGATACGAGCCACTGTTTTTTAATATCCATTAAACTGAATTTTTTTTTTATTTTTTTTTGTGCTCTATTTATTTATAATCATAATACATATATTTCTTGTTGACAAAATGTCATTAAGTAGGTATTTTTGAAAAGTGGCTCAAAATCAAAATTTTCAATTTTGAGCCACTTCCTTATTTTCTGAAATACCATCATTTTATTATTTTTTTATAATTATATCTCATTTATAATGCAATCTAAATAATATATTAAAATGATAACTTTGTACAAAGTCTGTAAGACCTAAAATTGAAGTGGCTCAAAATCCGCATTTACTTAACCATAAGGTATTACATCCAGAGTATTTCTTCTCTCTTATTACATAGAAGGTACGACTTCCAGAGTATTTCTTCACGTTATTCCCCAAGGTTCCACCCAGTATTTTTCCTTCACCGTTGCTATTTTTCACAGGAGTTCAATCAAAGCGACACAGCTGCAAGAACCAATTTTGAGCTCAGCTCGTTTGTAGAGATGAGTGTAAACGAAAAAGATGGAGCAAGTGCTTTCATTTTGTGCTTCATATCTTCCAATATCTCATCGATGTTTACGATTAGAGAGCACGAAGCTACTATATTGAACAACGAATCTTATCATTTCTCTCGGGAGTTCACTCAATTCGAATTCTGGTATTTACTCCCATGAGTTTTATGATAGAATACGCAATATTGCTTTACGTACTGGCAGGAGAATATTCTTCAGTTTATTTATAGGTTTTAAAATGCTAGTATATTGTTCTTAACATGTAGTTATATAGATTAATGATATAGTATGTTTATAATATTTTACTGCAAATACCAATAAGAAAGTTATGGTGATGTTACAAAAGATCATTATAACTTTACCAAAATTTTCTCTATATTAAGAGAAATAGGAAAGGCATTTTCTGTTTCTTTTTCGATTTAAGTTTACGAAAATAGACTTCAAACAGTAAAATCGTAGGAGGATATTTTAAGGCCCACAATATATACTCTCGCATCAAACTCTGGTAGACCGTGAATCAAGATTGGAAGTATAGAAAAAGTTTTATTATCTGCGGTCATTCGGATGATATTCTGCTTCTTTGAGTGGAGGTAAGTTTTGATTGAAATTGGGATATAAATAATATAAGTGAGATAAAAATAGACGGATATTCTCATCTTCAAAGTTTATCGGTAAAAGGAATTGTGAGAGTGTGTAATTTTTTATTTTGACCCTAATAAATTATTCTTACTGCTCTGAGGAAAAGCTATGATGGGGCCATAGAAGAGAAGTTTAGTTATCTCATAATCTTCTATGATATCACCATAACTGTTTCTCTGTGGTTTATATGAACATTAAAATAAGTTAGTGCAGAAAACCTGGAATGGTGATTGTACGAAAATTTGATGAATTTGCATCTCTTCTCAGGATTAAGTTATGGAAGTCTTCTCAGGTCTCAGGACCCCAACATTAATTTTTTTCTGTATTCCACCACCAACATGCGAACATACAAAGGTCACTATTTTACAGAGTTCATTCAGGAAGACTCAGTCAGTATTTATTTACTTTATCCCCTTTTTCGCTCCATTTCCTCCGCTTCTGTTGTCTTAGAAAATATCCTTTGAAGATATTAAAAATAAAATCTAGAGAAAATACCAGCTGAGGTTCAAAATATAATGGATCTACACTCACTAAATATTTCATCTATTTTAACAATCATTTTTCTATTCACAGCTAAAGTAAAGTTTCTTCAAGTGAAATCTGTTAGCAAAGGCTGCTGTAATCTCCAACAGAGCTTTGAAATTTATTTCCCCATAAAATACAAGAAGGTCATAGACACATTTTCTTGTTGCATTCAGTAAAATGTAAATAATGTACCATGGATAACTTTAGTTATTATAATAGGCTTACAATATTAGTTGATCTCTTAAATGTGACCCTTGAATAATGTAAATTCAAAGTTATCCTATGATTAGTAAATAATTAATCATTCATATGGAATATTGGTAATCATATGGAACATTGGTAATCATATGGAACATTGGTAATCATATGGAACATTGGTAATCATATGGAATACTGGTAATCATATGGAACATTGGTAATCATATGGAATATTGGTAATCATATGGAATATTGGTAATCATATGGAACATTGGTAATCATATGGAACATTGGTAATCATATGGAATATTGGTAATCATATGGAATATTGGTAATCATATGGAACATTGGTAATCATATGGAACATTGGTAATCATATGGAATATTGGTAATCATATGGAATATTGGTAATCATATGGAACATTGCTAATCATATGGAATGTTGGTAATCATATGGAACATTGGTAATCATATGGAATATTGGTAATCATATGGAACATTGGTAATCATATGGAATATTGGTAATCATATGGAATATTGGTAATCATATGGAACATTGGTAATCAAATGGAATATTGGTAATCATATGGAACATTGGTAATCATATGGAATATTGGTAATCATATGGAACATTGGTAATCATATGGAATATTGGTAATCATATGGAACATTGGTAATCATATGGAATATTGGTAATCATATGGAACATTGGTAATCATCTGAAATATTGGTAATCATACGGAATATTAGTAATCATATGGAATATTGGTAATCATATGGAGCATTGGTAATCATATGGAGCATTGTAATCATATGGAGCATTGGTAATCATATGGAACATTGGTAATCATACGGAATATTGGTAATCATAGGGAGCATTGGTAATCATAGGGAGCATTGGTAATCATAGGGAGCATTGGTAATCAATACTAATCATATGGAACATGATTTCCCCAATCGACACCACTAGCTGTAGAGTCTACTATTATGTTCCAATACACCAATTCCGTTATTAACACTTTTAATAACTCTGTAATTAGCAAATAGTATTTCTCTCCTAATTGCAAGAGAATTCATCTTCAACCAATTATATTTAAATGAGATTTGATAAGGAGAGCTACAGAGATTTCACGTCACAAGTGAACAGTTTTAGAGTTCTTTGCGATAGGGTGGAGAGGGGATTTCAAAGGAGTTGTAAATAGTGACCAATTGCAGAAGACATAGCAATTAATGGATAGGAATATATTATTGAATATTAGAAACACATAATGTAATGAAGAAAAGTTCTCAATAAAGTAGGTTATTTGACAAATAACAAATATAACAAATAAAAAGGTGAATAATTGAAAATAGATATATAAATAATTGAATAATATTTGCAATTATTAATGCTTGTTTATTGATGGAAAATATTGCCTCTTTTTATGAAAAATTATTGGCTTAGAGTAGAATTAGGAATCATTTTACTGTGCGTAAAGTTTAATAATAATTGTTCTCTATTCTAAGTTTCTATTATAATAATATAAGTGTAAATAAAATCAATTTTTATACATAAATACATAATTTCATGCTACTTTTAAATATCAATTTAACTTCAATTTGTATTTCGTAATTTTATAAAAAAATATTGAGTATACACTAAAATATTCTGTATCACTTTTTAAAACTCAAAATGAGGTTAATGGATGAATCTCATCATCAACATCACATTTTGCATCTGTATTTCACTATAGCGTGACTCGACTAGTAATTATTATTCCCCTAAAAGTTTATGATATTGGCTAAAAGCATCGTCAGATTTGGTCCCAACGTTTCTATTGGAAATCATGTGCCGAATTTCTTGATCGGAATTCAAACTCGAATCATGACTGCCAATCTCAATTCTGCTGACAGGTTTTTTTTTCTCTCGATGGAGTGAATTTCAATACTTGGATCAAACTAGTAAATGAAAACAGAAAACTCATCGTAGTACGACTGACGTGGAATACTCTGATAGAAATCATGGCGAGGTTATAAATGATATATCGGGTCCACTCGATCTGCAATGTAGTTCTATAATTTCAGAATGAATAATATAGAATTAAAACATTCATGGAGAAAGTTACAGTGGTGCCATCGATGATTAATAAGGCCCATACTTAATCTTCTATTATCTACTTTAAATTCAGTATCATGGTATAGATAGAATTAATGCATGGGTTATTATCGTTGATATGAATAAAAGTAGACGTGAATATAGTAATTATGGAATTATTCAATCGATAGGTAGTTATAATGGACGTAATTAATTAGATGGTAATAAAACTGACGAGCAGCTATTGTTGTTCCAATTTTTTAGATTAGGAGATAATAGTACGGTTTAGAAAGGAAATAAATTTTATTATCTCTGAATTGTCTTGTTTAAATAATATGATTTTCATTCTCCATACCAAAGAACCATTTCCTTGTGTACTTTGGGAGCATAAAAATATTTATTGGTGAGTGTTAATTAAATTAATTATTCACAACTGTAATTAGTGATGATTTCTTAGAATTTCTATCCTAGTCAGGAATAATTTAGTTTAAAATAGGGCACCAATTTCCTGAAATTAAAGACTAGTACTTAGAACAAGATTCTAAATCAAGTTCTTATATTAATTGCTGCTAATAGCTTGACCTTTACGGCAGGATATCAGCAGACATAATCTAGCATTGGAATGAATTATAAAGTAAAGGGCTACTCACATCTTTCTGGCCCAGATTGATGACCCGACATGGAAGTCTAGCTGTCTGGCCCACTACCGCGGTCACATTCGTTGGAGTCATGTCGTCGAAATACGCATCCTGGGTGTTGGCTCGGCCCCAAGTAATGTGAACTCCGGAATTGTTGTCCGTCTCACTTGCTGAGCTTGATGACAGATCTCCATCTGCAATCTGAAGCTCTTGGTTCGGACTACCCCCTTTGAAGTAATTGCCAGGGTAGTCGGGACTAGCGGATTTACGACCAGGGTTGTAGTCAAACTTTCTGTGGTTTGGATTTCCTGTAGGAATTATAATAATGTTAAAATAATGGAAAATTTCCTGTTTATATACTCGTAATATTCCACCAATCAATGAATTTCAAATTAGGGGAATACTCAATAATGAATTATGATTCATTAATCAAATGGTAAATACGAAGTTTCAAAAAGATTTATGGGATAATATTATATATAAAGAAAGTAAATATTAAATATTTTTTACACAGACATTGTGTCATATTGTATATAATATTATATAAAAATTATAGAAATCATTAAAGACCATTGAATCTTATATTACAATAAATATCCTACATTATTTTAACGTGATAACTGTTCTTTTTACGATAATTATATTTTACTCAGTATCATTTTTTTATGTATTTTTTATGTAATATTTAAGTTTTCTGTATTTATTTTCTAAATTTTGATAGATATATGATCTTGTTTGAACGTAATACTGAGAGTCATTTCAAAACTATAGCTCATTTTGAGATTCAATTTAATCTAAAGAATGAACTAGCCTATGCCAAGAAAACAATAATATGATATACAATCATATATTAATCTAGTAATTATTTGTTAGAATGAAGAAGTCGAAATGAAAGTTCTTCACCCATTTTATTCTCTTAAAATAATGATATCTGCATTGTCTGGTCATTGTCTCTTTTTTTTTTTTATACACCGCAAAGTGACAGCTACTTGACCCCGTAAACTAATTCCAGCACAGTGTGCATTACTGTAGCATAACATGCTAACTATAATCACCGTGCTTGAGTTTAATAACAGTGCATGTGATGTAATTACACTACTGGTCGATGGAAGCTCAGTCTGAAGCCAAGGAGAACTACTGTTATTTCGAATAGAACGCACTTTTTAGACGTTGATTTGAGCACGTCAAATGAAAGGGCCAATCAGAGTACAGTACTGCTATGCACACGTGACGTCAAGACTATTTAGACCAGTCAGAGAGCCACGTTCGTAAACGTCATCAGCAAGAATAAAAACAATGCAATGAAGATACCACCCAGGTCAAAATGTTGTGATAACAGTGACAAACTGAGAGTTTGTAGCGTGTGGAAAATTGCTACCCTAATCAACATCATAGCCAAGGTAGGGTTGAATTAATCCTAACTATTGTAAGATAATTGTACAACAAACAAATTATAGGGTGAATGCACAATAACTGATAAGACACAGTAGGTGATATCAACTTACATAAAGATCCTTGCTATAGTCACTATAGGATACTGTGCCATATCGGCTATGGTGTACCTACAGTGAAGTTAGACAGGGAATGTGTTTGATTTTTCATATTTGGAAGTGTAATCAATCAAATACGAATATCATTGAAAAAATTTTACCCAAATTTTTATAACAATCATACAATTTATATTCATTTAGCTTAATTTAATCTGAATTTCCTATATTACTGTCTACTCAAATTCTCTGAACTGATCATTAAATAGCATTAAAGTATAAAGGATTAATAGAATGATCTTCCACGTGTAAAATTTGTTCTCATTTTCCATGGAAGTCTCCTCTGAAAAGTGATCTTCAAAAATAAAACTGACGGCAACTCCACAAATTGAGTTAGTTTGCTAATGTAATTCACAAGAGTGTTTTAATTACATAATGTGCCTATATTTTAAAGAGTCTCTCAAATTTGTAAATATTTTCAAAATATAGTGTCACTATAGGTCAAAGTACTCAATATCAACTAGTCATTATTTTGATACATAGAACGGACTTCATGTACCCATCTGAAGGTGTCTTTTGACTTCAGAAGTGATCAAATATCCTTCATGCAGCATCAATTTCAGACCAAACAGAGTGGCTGAGGAAAAAAGAAGAAAGCAGAACAAAATAACAATAGCAGGGGACGTTGAGTGATGACCTAAGATAGTCTACTGATGATATTTTGTTCACAGAGAGGGAGTTATGGTGTGCCATAGAAGATTAAGAAGAGTCTCCACTTAATCTTCTATGGCCCCACCATAACTGTCACTCTTGCTTGCTGGGAAGATGATACAACTACAGAAATTGCTATATATTGAAATGTTAAAGAAGTTTTTAGATGTTAGATTGTTCCATAAAACCATCGAATTTTCAAAGAAATAAATTTAAATCATAGAAAATAAAAGGGAATTCCGATTTATGCATATGGCATAAGATACATGTATTAAAATCTTCATTAATATTAATTCATTAATACAATTCATTAAAATAATGGGAGCTTCCACAATAATTTACTCGTTCTCTTGATAAGTAAAAGTTCCTTATAATGATCGTATGTACAAATTCTTCCACATTAAAGGTCCTCTCCAGGAACCAAGAAAAAAATAAGTTTATGCATTATCTAATTTATATAGAACTCATTTCTAGGATCATTATCCGAAATAATATGCAATTGTTAAAAATTCCTCGCTTATAGGTGAACTTACTTATAAATACGCCAAGGTGTTATAGAAAATTGTGTCCGCTATATGAGCCTGTTTAAACGTGAGGTGCATGTTCAATGTTCATCCGCTGAATCTCTACAAACTCAAAAAAATAACAAAAGAAATTTAAAAAGCCTGTTTAAACCTGTATCCTTCTGCTATTTTTACCAGAATAACTTTTGTCTCCAATAAATTTTACTATTCTTAGTAATTACTGAATTTGATTTATATTTTAAAGTGTTCATTTTAACAAGTTACTCTACGCTAATTTGACACTATCTACATATCAATCTAAATAATTCTATATAACTATTTTTTTGTGTGCCTAATTGAAAATAATATTGAGAATCCTCGTTCTTTTAATTCTCCACCCCACCTGACATTAGGCTTTAAGTCTTAATTTGCTTTTTTTGTAACTAACTAGTGAGTATCTAACTAGAGAGTATGAAACTAGAGAGTATCAAAGGTACAAGAATCAATTTAAAGAAACTGGGAATTCTTGGTTCCAATAATATTTAAACGATAAAGATAATTGAATCTCACAATCATTAATCTACAAATCGCATAAAATTCAGTTCAGTATATGTTTCTTTATATACTTTTAAAGTTTTTCATACTCTGTGCACAATAGTTATTGTCCGAATCACTAATCTGATGCGGAAGGAAAGGATTGTACACTATTTGCTTATATTCTCAATTTGAACTTTAAAAACAAACAATGCGTGTTCGGCTTTCGTTTAAGAATTAAGTTATTCCCTGAAGTATATAAACGTTTCTACAATAAGTTTCTCCAATTTTATACCTTAACACGAATATTTATATTGGATTTATAATACCTACATGAAGCTGACATTCAAAACAAACGGTGTACTTTTTTATTGGACTGAAAATAGCGAGTCGGAAGTAAAATGACTATTGTAGCAACTTGTTTATAAAATCTTTAGAGACATATGTATAAAATGCTATCAAATTCCATTGGGTTGGTAGAAAAATGATAAGAAACATTAGCCTCATTGATTCAAGCAATAAAAAATTGTGTGGAGGGGACATTTAAAGGTGCCGTCCACTCAAAAATAAAAATGTTTCTTGAAATGTTTTGAATTTGTAGAAAAAAGTTTATTGTATATCAGAGTTAACAGACATAGAAGAAAAAACGGAATGCGAACTTCATCACGTGTTATCATAAATTGTGTGTTAATTAGGTATTTAGGTACACTCTTAATTACCTAATTATTTAAGGGTAATGGTATTTAGGTAACGGGTTTGATAGCCATTTGAAATTTGTCTGGAGGCTTTATTATGGTTTTGATTTATTCAGAGATGTTTTAAGTTTTTTTCATTGCCCGAAATTCAGAGGGTAGCTTATAGAAAGAAAATCACAAAAATAATTTAAATTACAAATAATATTAATAAAAAAACTAAATATGAAATGTTTAGTAGTTTTATAACCAGGAAACTAAGTTCTAATAAATAGAGAAATAAAAAGTTAGAGTGCAGGGGACCTTTAAGGAAATATTTACTATCGAAATAAGTGAGCTAATTGGTAGAATTTTTCCGCTGTTCTGAAGTAGAATGTCTCTGCATGTCAACATTACGAATGAAAATCGATAAACTTTTACGTAATTATGTAACGAAGTAAACAAACAAAGAGAAACACACACCACAGACAACATCAATACCTACACACACACCACAGACCACATCAATACCTACACACACCACAGACCACATCAATAACTACACACACCACAGACCACATCAATAACTACACACACACCACACCACATCAATACCTACACACACCACACCACATCAATACCTACACACACACCACACCACATCAATACCTACACACACACCACACCACATCAATACCTACACACACACCACACCACATCCATAACTACACACACCACAGACCACATAGAAAACTACACACACACCACAGACCACATCAATAAAGTAACTAGGACAAAATGCCTACGGACAAGGCGCCTAACGGACAAAATGCTCAATGGAAAAAAGCCTAATGGACAAAATGCCTAACGGAAAAAATGGCTAACGGACAATATGCCTAATGTACAAAATATAGAAGTATATCTTTATTGAAGAATATATATGTACAAAGTACAGTCATTATTAATCAAGCCATATCAGATAGGAAATAAAATAGTAAAATAATGACGTAAATGAATAAACTTCATATATAAATAAAAGGGCCGAACAGAAAATATTGAAGTGATATAAGCAATGAAATAATTATTGGTAATTAAAGAACAGTATACACTAGCTATATTGTAATAAACCATCTCATTGGACAATGGACATCCATCAAATAATATTTTTTAAATTTATGTAAACCCGACATATGTTAAAAATGTATTTCATCCAAGTTCCAATTTAAAAGACATACTATAGTCTTTTGGTTTGGCTTTGATTTCATAAACTGTCACTGAGACAAAGCTCTTTGTTTCTATTTGGTCTCACTTATTCAAATTATAAATCCTTTTCAGTATTCCCAAACAGGAAACAAATTTCAGTACATTTTAGTCATTTTGTCCTTTAGGCATCTTGTTCGTTAGGCATTTTGTTCGTTAGGCATTTTTCCGTTAGGCATTTTGTCCGTAGGCATTCTGTCCGTAAGCATTTTGTCCGTAGGTATTTTGTCCGTAGGCGTTCTGTCCGTAGGCCTTTTGTCCGCTCACGTCAATAACTACCCAATGACTTTGACTTAAGGCAATATGAGCTACCAAGCTCAAAAACCATTTGTTTCAATTTTCAGGAAAAAAAATTAAAAATCATCAATTGCACCTTTGAAAGTTAGGTACAATTTTTTATAAGATATAATTCTTTTCATATAGATTTTATATTTTTTACCTTCCATTGAGTACACATTAATAAATGCATTCATTGCTAGACTTTCCTGAATACGGTGAAAATCACTCATTTGACACAAATCAATCATTCATTGATAAATTCTAAATGAGTGAATTTTGTGACATTTGAATCAGAATAAATTAACTGATTTTTAATTAATAATTTGTGAGTCGAGGGTCAATATATCCTTCACTCGTGGAGAAATTGATTTTCATACAAAATGCCAAATTTTATTTTAAAAATCTCTTTAAAATATTAACATAATATCAAACTTTAGAATGCATCAGAGTCTATATTTACTCCTCCATATATGCAATGTTTATGTTGCAGTGACTGCAGTATTGTAAAGAGTGTCATAACTAGTTTCTGATCCTCTTTGCAGCTATTCAAATGCCATCCAAGTTTGAATTGGAGTTGAGGCAAACTTTCGCAAAGAAAATATTCGATTGGAAACAAGAATGGAGTGAAATATCTCAATATATTATTCTTCAATTTAAACTATTTTCATTTAAAATATCAAAGCTTCCAAAACTATTACATGCCTTTCCATGTTTATGTATGCATATAACATAGGAGAATACACAAAATATATGAGTATTTAGTGCGGAAGATTAAAAGGGGTCCCCTCCTAGTCTCCTATGAGTCCACATTAACTAATTCCTCTGGGTTAGAGACCAAAATTATTGTCCCAAAACAATCATAGCAAAGCCTTATTCTGAACACTCTTTTGCTTAATTATGGACACCAAAAGGATGTTTAGGGCGCCCCTAGTGGCCATGACAGACACTCATGACAGTTTCATGGCGGGCACTGAGCATCTTTCATTGCCCTGTCCCTGGAGATAACCACAGAACATAAGGTTTTACGAGCTGCTCTTCAATAGACTGAGGCACAAAACACGATATTTATACCACCTCAGCATTATTGAGCACTTTTGCAAGTTCTCTGTGCTGGGATATTTATACCCAAACAATATTGAGCACTTTGCTAGTTCTCTGCTGAGTTTTAACGAGGAGTAAATTTGACAATGACGGTGATTTCATTTGTTCCTGAGATCGTAAAGACATAATGCTCTGTTAGGTGAACATGCTTTGGACTTTCATTTTGTGATGTGAGGGGAAATAAAAATCTGCGAAACTGTCAAGGATGTTCAGAAATGAATTACTGTTCTGAGAATTAAATGACAGGAGCAATGTAGACATGTAAAAGCTATGTAGACATGTATGTGTTATGTGGACATGTAGGAGCACTGTATACATGTAAAAGCTATGTAGACGAACATTTAGGTAATTAAAAAAAAAAGAATTTACTGCTTCATTTGCTATTATACAATATAGTGAACCGAATTGATTCAACCTAGGACTTATATTAGTAACAAAGTTTGAATTAAGGTAAATACTCTATCTAGCAATTGTAACCAATGGGTCTAACTGATCGAGGTAGGTAGATCAAATTTACTACCAGGCGATAATTGCAGCTTTGAGTAATAGAAATTAATGGGGAACAAAGATCTAAGAGGTACATTTAATCTCCCTCCCATTAATGAAGCATTATTCGAAACAATTGAAAAACTAAAAAACAGAACCTAATTATTTTAGCAACAAATAATCACGTTCTTTATATATCAGGAATATTCACTCAGATTCACGATAATTTTATTTCTAATTTATTTACTTTTTCTAATTGATAAGTAATTTCTTAATATGAAAAATAGAACTAGTAGATGATTATTTTTCTAATTATGTCTTAAATTAGAAAGTTATAACAATTTATCTTTAAAAAAATACAAATTATAATAAATGAATAACTATTTTTTTTCATACATGAATTTACAAGACTACCGATCACATATCATAGAAATAAAAGTTAACATCATAATATTTCGAACACAGCCATTATGACAGAAAACTTGATTGATCGAATTCCCTAAGTTGGAAAAGATTATATTTGATGAAAAATGTTCAGTAACTATTTATTGATGTACGTTTGACAATCGATTAATGAAGACACGGAGTATTTTTCAAGATGACGGTTAACAATAGTACGAAGTAATGAAGCAAAAAGTGTATTACCGACTCAAGTTAGGATATAAATACACATTTCCTGCTGAACTGAAAGAATAAGCGGCAACATAGACTCGAATCTCCTTCAGAGACTATTTTTCTCTCATTTCTTCTCTGTAAATAAGATTTATTTGCTAAGATAAGGAGAAGAGGCTTGGTAAAACCAGAAACTGTTTGCGCAGCCAAATATACCTTTCGTTTTACTTCCACTGAAAGTCGGCGTCAATTGATATTTATTTCCCGAGGTAACACTCAGTCTATGATAATAGATTATGGGGCTCTGGTTCCAGAACTTATAGGTGGGGGGGGGGGGGTGTACGTGACCGGGGTAGAACTATTGAGTAAATAAGGAGATTTAGAACTGGAAATAAATATAGATGTGATGGAGTTAAAGATAGAAAAGTAGACCAAGCATGATATCTTGTGTATCTTTCAATATTATAATATATTAATCTAAATATTTGATGTGAATAATAATAATTTGTCTTCTAAGACTTAGAATTGAAATAAAGGATCTCAACTCACTATACTATCTTTAAATGCAAGTAAAAGAGACGATTGTTATATTTTGTTGGGCGAGACATGTTCATTGGCCGCTCTTTATTCATTTAATTATGAAATACTTCTGCCATCGATCGTAATCTCGTAACTAATTTATCGAACACTTTTCACTAATTAATTGCCATTGATTTAATTTGTCCTAACTACTATGGTGAGACAGAGGTCATTAAAAACCTACCATTAGAGCACAGAAAGTACCCTAATGTTAGGTTCTATCACATAATCTGCCACCATTCACTAAATTAGAACTACTTTCAATTGCTGTGTAATCAGCTGGAAAGTATCGGCAATTAGGGGCAGTCAATGACTGCCAACTTCTGCCCTAACTTTGGCCTAATGAGTGGAATAATTCATAGGTGACATTATTTATAGGTGGTGCACTTTGTGTAGCCTCAAAACTGTGATAAACTTACAATTTTCTTTACCGTCTAATGCTCATAGAATCACTTAATTTCAATATTACTCACTAAAGAAAATTGTGATGGGTTTTAGATGATTATGTAGTGTCCTTTCTTTATCTATGACTTCCCCACTGTAACTAAAATAATAACTTATCTCTATTTGTTACCTTTAAAAACTCTGTCGAAAGAGAAAATATAATTATACACAATGTGAAAAATATTCATAGATACGATTTTTAATCAATTTATAATGGATACAAATAGAAAATATTGAAAATAATTTAGTAACTGAATCTAATAATACATTAAAAGTTCAGTAGATCATATAAATTGAAATTTATCGATCAACTTAATTAAAATGTATAGTGTTATATTTTCGAGTTATTCCTTTCGACTGAACAAAATTCACAGAAAAAAATATAATCGTCATTATTCATTATTATTATTATTATCTAAAGTAAATCTGATGGTAAATCAGAAATATGAATAGTTAACAAAAAATATTTGACACTTTTGATGTGCATGATATTTAGCTAATTAAATACACTTTAGTTGTAATAATAATTCTTATTCTATGAACATAAACTTCTACCACCACTCAGACACACCATTTGTCACTTCATCAGAAAACTTAGCGACATCCATTGTCTCGTAAGATATATAAAACCTGAAAGTGAAATCAGGACGCTAGACTTCAGTCAAATGGAGAAGGAATAAGCAAATATTATTCATCTTTAGTGAGCAAAAATAGTATGAGTTACATTATATTCATATAAGTTCATAATTTCATCTGTTGTACACATTTTAAGTAATAATTTGTCATACGACTTACTACAGTCAAAAGTGGACAATATTCTCTCTCAAATGAGACACTAAAAATTAGAGAGAGAATTTGTTTTATATAAAAAATGTTATTCAGAAGTTGTTGAGTTAAACGTTGAAGGTGTTTTTGTTGTTTTTTCAATTACTATTACTCACCATTCTCCACTTAGAGGCTATGTACTATTACTCACCATTCTCTACTTAGAGGCTATGTACTATCACTCACCATTCACCAATTAGAGGCTATGTACCATCACTCACCATTCTCCATTTAAATGTTATGTACTATCAGTCACCATTCTCCATTTAGATGCTATGTACTAACACTCACCATTCTCCATTTAGATGCTATGTACTATCAATCACCATTCTCCATTTAGATGCTATGTACTATCATGCACTCACCATTCTCCATTTAAATAATGTACTATCACTCACCATTCTCCATTTAGATGCTATGTACTAACACTCACCATTCTCCATTTAGATGCTATGTACTATCACTCTCCACTCTCCATTTAGATGTTATGTACTATAATGCACTCACCATTCTCCATTTAAATAATGTACTATCACTCACCATTCTCCATTTAGATGCTATGTACTATCTCTCACCATTCTCCATTCAGATAATGTACTATTACTCACCACTCTCCATTTAGATGTTATGTACTATCAGTCATCACTCACCACTTAGAGGCTATGTACTATCACTCACCATTCTCCATTTAGATGCTATGTACAATCACTCACCATTCTCCATTTATATGTTATGTACTATCAGTCACCACTCACCACTTAGATGCTATGTACTATCACTCACCATTCTCCATTTAGATGTTATGTACTATCAGTCACCACTCACCATTTAGATGTTATGTACTATCAGTCACCACTCACCACTTACAGGCTATATACTATCAGTCACCACTCACCACTTAGATGCTATGTACTATTACTCACCATTCTCTCCAATTAGATGTTATGTACTATCAGTCACCACTCACCATTCAGATGTTATGTACTATCACTCACCACTCACCACTTAGAGGCTATGTACTATCACTCACCACTCACCACTTAGCGGCTATGTACTATCACTCACCATTCTCCACCTTCAAAGAACCCAAAAAACTACCAACGTTGAGTTAAATGATTAATTATTTGGTAAGAAATATAAATATTTGAAGAAAATTTTAGATTAATACATTTACAGTCATGTGCCTTTTTTTTGCATGTTATATATAGAGATTATGAGATGGAACCTAAATTAAATAAAAATATACGTTTAAAATGTATTATAACGTAATTTTTGAGTAATGTTTGAATTGCATGTCTGGTGTAATTTGCCTTGTGTTGTGACAGCCAAATGGCTTATACAGTTTGGCATTGGAATTACCTAGTGTTTTTTAGCTGTAATTCGTAAGTGATGTATTTAGCGATATTCATTCATAAGTACTAATATTTATTCATTTAAAGAACCAAAATTTATTCACTTAAAGAACCAAAATTTATTCATGTGAAGTATAAATAATTATTCATGCATACTAAAAATAATTCATTTATTCATAGAAATTAAAAAATATTAATTCATAAGTTCCAATATCAATTTCTATTTCAAAAATTGATTTAAAGTTTCTAATATTTATCCATATATATGAATAAATATTGTGTATTAGTTATACAGAAGTATAACTAACCATCTTGATCAAATCATTTTACTCAATTTTGTTTTCATATTCTATCATTACCGTAGATGCTGAAGGGATAGAAAAGTCATCATCCCAAAATCTACGGACTCTAGTTATCATATCCGAAGGCAAAGAATGGAAATGAAAATAATATGGTGAATGTGTAGTATTTACATTACCATTACACTATTCTTTGATTTGTGCTCATTCAGAGTAAATGTGATCATAAAATATGACTATTCGTACTATAATTTATACCCATTTATTCACTCTATAAAATAAAAGTATTCGAACCGAATCTCAAGATTTAACTGTAATTATTATATGAATAATAACGATAATATTATATGTATATTGTTTATATATGTTATATTAAAGGTTATTCATTATCGTCCTAATAAAAAAAACGATAAAAGTTAATTGTAAATTTGCAACGATTTTATAAGATTGAATTAAAACATTAATCTCCTACAACCCCACCATAATTTCACTCTAGCAGCTGCATCGCATATTTCAAGTAAATTATTTAATTAATTATAATATATATCATTAAAATATCCATTATTTTCTATTTTACAAACCTCGTCATAAGAAAATCTTTTTCGAGATTTCAAAATCTCTTAACTTTTCATTTGGCGTCAAAAGTGGCGTCAGTTTTCTCAATTTGTTCTTCCTGACGATGTAGCTTGAGCAAATAAGTCCCTCCCACCAAAGGGAAAGCGTAATGACTTTACCAAAAGGATATCGAACCATTTTACCCGCATCAAATACTAAACTAGTTCGGTTTTTAGTTTTATTTACGTTGCCCATCTTTAAAAAGAAGTTATCAAAATTGTCATAATACGAAATCGTCTTAGTACTAAATTGCAATAAATAATGTATAGTCATTATATACAATTAAAATCGATTTAATAAGAATAATATTGTATTGCAGCCATAGAAGATTTAGTGAGGTACCCTACAAAATAAATTGTATCTGGGTTTCGATATTCCAAATATTTAAGAATAATATACAGTTTTATAGTTTAATGGAGTTAATTGAAGCGTGTCCATAATTCTATTGTATAATAATTATCTAGTAGTGAGAACGTTAGATATTCATAATCATGGATACTCCTTCAATTCGGCTCAACTATTATCATACTCTAGTCAGCATTGCACGAATATTGACGAATAATAGGCACGCGAATATGAATAACTGATCTCTGAATAGATACTATTGAGGTACTATAATTGAACAATTACTGTTATTTATAATAAAAACTGACAAAGGCTCTAATAAATTGAAGTAAAAACTATTACTCTTGTAATTCCAATTTTGAACTTTGAGGGAGTAAGTTAAGATGGTCTAAGAAAGATAAAGTAGAGTTAACTCTTAATATTGTCAGGTCTCAACTCTCCAGCAGTATAGCTAGGTTTCTTTTTTCAACAATACGTGATTCGATTACATGATCATAATGATCGAAATTTTTATATAGTTTTATTGTATGAAAATTATGTCTTTAAAGATATGAAGTATAGTTAAATGCGGCTATTTCTGGAGAATGGAAAAGTAAATATCCAACTCTTTCGCTGACCCAAACGAACATTTCTTCGTTTTCCGATCCTGCCAAAAATGAAAAAAGACATCGGATTTCTTTTCAAAAACCTCCACATTTTTGGAACTCCCAAGAAAATTGAGTTTCACTCAAATTAAACCGAAATTCAATCAAAAGAATACCAGATTGCATGGAATCGAGTCTTCCCGAATCTAACAATTCAGGAAAACTTTTTCTATAACTTCGGACGCTCGAAATTATCTGATATTTAAATTTTATTGGAGAAATAAAATTGATTTGCAAATAATTTATCGAGGTGGAATGACCAAAGGAAAACTTTTCAAACGAATCAAATATATTTGAAAATACATTTATAATCATCTAGACTACCAAATTCAAACAGTTTAATTTATAGCCGGAAGTGGTTTAATAAAGGAAAGTTTTCCACTTGAAGACTCCAATTAGTTGGAATATCGAGAATCACGTTTTCCAAGTTCTGTTTCTCGTGGACACTTTTATGAAAAACTTTAGAACTAAATACCTACTGAAAATAATAAATAGAGCCTTGAAAATTAAATGTTATAAAGTTAAATAAGGTTCCAACTGTACCCCGACTAGTAAAGTTTTACACTCGTTGGGTTGTTCAAATTCCTATTTTAAATAGAGCTAATGAAGACTGAGAAAAATGTATGAATTCTAAAATAATAAATTATTTTCATTCGATGAGCAGTGGGGTGAGTTCCAAATTGGTTGAGTAAAACAACCAAACCGGGTTGGTTGTTTTTATTCAACCAATCCTAGTGAGATAATTATTATTATATCCCTTTTTTCTTGTTTTACCGAAGATGTGGAACTGACCGATAATTCGGAACCTACCTTAGTTGATAACTCGAATTAATAATTATCAAACATATTATTAGAGTAATATGAAGCACACCTAATTAATATGTATTTGATTAAACAGAAATGTCATTCATTAGTAAAGAGATTAATTATAAAAGGAATTAATAAGTGAGATTAAAATGAGTGTTCACCGGCGTACTGAATTTCATCAAATGAATTAATTACTAATGGAAAATAATGTGCTTTTAATTTAAAATTTTCATCTATTTTAGAATAAATGAAAATTATTACAAACGGCTATTGGAAAAAATGGAGGAGAAAATTGTTAAATACAAAGATTAATTGTTTGTGTTTTTTTTACAGTATGTACATGTGTCTACATACCCAGAGAAAAGTTATGGTGGGGCCATAGAAGAACAAAACTTAATGGTCTATGGCCCCACTATAATTTTCTTTACAGGTCTATTCATGCTCAACTATTCTAATCTTTCATTAAGATTTATATTCAGTATTTCTTAGTTTTAAAGCTAAATATTGGCTTAAATTTATCCCACTATCTATCACTTTATTTTTTTCCTCATTGCAGTAAAATTAAATAAATTATTGTCATTTGCAATGATATTTTTGCCTCGTCTAATCTCCCTTTTTGGCTAATTCATCCTGCGTTTCTGTCTATCACTGAAAATATTTTATTAGGATTCTAAATGTTAAAGTCATTGTGTGAAAGTCTACGGAAAGATTCATGACTAAATGATTAAAATAATATATTAGATATTTCGGTGATAATCATTATATTATTAATCCTTAGTAATTGAAAATAATCACCAGACAATTATTTGGATAAGTTCAATAATAAAAGTAAATTTATCAAATGAGGATATAATTTATTCATTTATTTAATTCATTAAATATAATCAATAAATTATTATTAAATAATTAAATAAGAGATAATAAAAATTGAATATGCTAGATTAATATACAATTAAATGATCAACTTCACTGCATTTATAATGGAAAATACCTTACTATCGATAGAAATCTATCATTGTAAGTATGCAATATCATTATCATTATTGTCATTATCACTATCTATCATTTTGACTGTATATCATTTTAAACTATTTTTTAATCTATCATTTTAATCAATAATATTTTAAGAACTTTCTTAATCGTGAGAAGGAATGAAAAAACATCCAAACTGTGATTTTAAATGAAATGTGTAAAAATCTTGAAGTTATTAAATTTAGACGAGGTCTCTAATTACTTGTTAATGACTTATTTTATAGTAGAGCTTCTAACAACGTGCATCATCTTTTGAATAAAAAACGACCATAATACTAGAATAAACAGAGTAATGGATAATATTAAAACAACTAGGTTTTATCTTCCAACAATTCGAACTGAATTGGAGCACGAAATTTTACTACTTACAGATGCAAATAATTAAATATATACTACCTACTATTTAACAAAATCCTAGACAGATTTTGAATTTAAAAACTAATAAATAATTTTGTTTTAGTAATTATAGTTTTCGCTTATGAAAAAAAGAGTTTAAGCATTTTTACTCCAAATAGATTACTTTTAAAAAAGGTTAGTTATGTTTCATAAATTTTAACTTTCAAAGAACCAACATTTTGTATTTAAGTTAACATTGCATATTTCTAGTTCACTCTGCTTATTTAATAAATAAAGGAGTTTAAATAACTAAAATTAAAAAATAAAAGAACATTGAATAATTATCAGTAAGAGATATCACTAAATAGCCATCATCATCACTATATACGATATTCATCACTATCACTATAATAACATTACTTTAACTATTATAGACATCACTATTAAATACATCACTATAACAATTATAAACATCACTATTCTAGACTATTCCCTTACCTGCCAAACATATCGGTATGCTGATGAAGAAGCAACCGATAAATATCCTACCGATGTTCATCATGAGAGTATTTCACTCCCACCACTTTTTTAAAAATTGTTCCGTTTTTCAATTTCAGTTGCGTCAGAACATCTCATTAACTCACTAATATTTTCTATAACATGTTATTCTATTGCAATTAATCTGTTTTTTTTTTCTTCACTAAATAATCTATTTCATTATTTCATCCGTATAGTTACTAAAACTCAGGTGGAAATCCAATATAATTGCCACCTGAAAATGATTTACACAAGTTCACCGCTGACAGGTTTCATTTACAGCTGGCACAGACACAAGTAACCAGACTACGACGCCCACGTCCTCACACACGCACTGATTCGGCTTGAATCTCCGACTGTGATGAGCCTGGAACGTAAACTCTAGCCTGGAAGACACGCGCAAGCGCCAGAGACTCCCAAGTCAGCCCACCCCTGCCCACCAGAGCAAAGTAAGTCTTACTCTGATGACGATCTGTTCTTTGGAGTGACATGTCCTTCAGTTTCTTGCTCATTTATTGTCTAAAGTCATGGCAGATCCAATGCAAAGATTTACTAACTAACGCATTACTAATGATGTGGCCGGAGTGTAAATTAATGTGGCCATAGATTTAAATTATTCGACTATGTAAATTGAAATAGATTCTTAGATTGCATAACTCGTAATCCCTTTAAAACACAATTCTGTTATAGCGCTAGATTTTGACCCTTTAACACATTTGAATATAAGTTATATAAAATTTTAATTGTAGTCATTATACAAAAGAATCTGAATACTGCACAGTACCTGTTTCATTGTGTATGTATATTGTATAATGTCTGAATCCTACTCACAGTATTTGGTGTACATTTGAAGCCGTTTAATTCCTTTAAATTCTTTGACAGTATTATGTACTCTGAGAAAATTACGAATGTGTAGAGTTGCCCACCTAATTTTCTATGATTACATCATATCTTTCTGAGCAGATGCCTTACTCCTTTA
Organism: Caprella mutica; assembly: GCA_947561585.1. Classification (NCBI taxonomy): domain Eukaryota; kingdom Metazoa; phylum Arthropoda; class Malacostraca; order Amphipoda; family Caprellidae; genus Caprella; species Caprella mutica. Next base: position 105,325 of record CANNZV010001754.1, on the reverse strand, counting down.
CATATCGCAGGATACAATCGGTTCCTATAGCACTCCTATAAGAAAGCTCAGGAATGTTCAAATAGGTATGTCCTGCGTACAGAATACACTCCTCCATTCAGTTCTTTTCCTGCCCAAGATCAGACTTGAAGTGCTTATCAGTTGAAAAGCTCATTTCTATCTTCTGAAAGGAAACTTCGCCTGCAGATCTCTTTTGCAGATTCACAAGTTTGCCCCATTCTCATTTTTCTAGGTCTTATCCTGAAAGAAAAAACAGATCATGTATTATTTGATTCCGTGGATAGCTTTGCTATAACTTTCGACTGACTTACGACCAGAGCAATCGTATTTTATCTAGTTTTACCTTTTCCCAAAGAGAAAGTTATGCTGGGGCTGCTGGAAATCTTCTATGGCCCCACTATAACTCTCTCTGCAATTGTCGTTGGTATTTTCTGTATTTATTTTACCAGGGAAATAAATTGTGTCAATCAACAGACCTCCATTGCAGTTCTGATATCGAAGTCGCCAAAAGATTTTACTCTGCACGTTCTTTTTCTGAAAATTTGATGACTATAAGGTGAACTTGAACATATATTTACTTTCTTGCTATATCAGCATCTGCAAAATATTTGCAATGAAACACCAATTCCGATGTATATATTTTACATACCACACACAGAATAATTAATGAATAAACCTCATTGTGAAGTGGCTATAGAGATTATTATTAGAAATCATATAAAACGACAAAGTAAATATAATATTAAACCAAATTCAAGTTACAATATTGTAATCAAAATATCTACGTATATGAATACCCTCCTTTATTTTTGTTATATTGTTCACTATATCAGAAACTTAGTATTTTAGCGAAACATTATTTCCATCGATAACTGGACTTGCTATTTTTTTATATCTTTCTGATAGAAAAGGAAGACTATTTGTTGTTGTAGTTTTCCCTCAGAAAACACATTATAAGCACAATCACAGGAAACAGTTTGTTTTTGGTGTGATTATTCGCTGAGAACCTTGCCTATTTTTCTGCTAATATTTAGCACAAAGTCCTTTGTATTCCATTTGCAATTATTCAGTAGCAATTGGTAGAAGCTCTTGCTAAACAAGTTGCTTTATGATGCATATACTTGTATTGCATCGTATTCAATATTGTACTATATATGAAAGTTTTCTTATTCCCCAACTCTACTTATAAATTGTTTAATTTTAATATTGAATATGCCAGAACAGATTTTAAATTTCGTATTATGAATAAGACTTCATCCTATCAAGTTGAAGATAATAAAAATATCTGATCTAAATTCAAATATCAGTCATAATTAGGAATACTTTCAGTCTAACTTATTGAAATTATAGTACGTAATAGTGTTAAGGTCTTGAAGAAATCTAGTTGGTGTTCTCTCTGATAACTGAGATTTTCTGAATGTTTTCCGATTGCAGTTGCATTTTTGTGTGGAAATTATGTTCTGACATCGACAGGAATTCTTTTGAACAACTTTTGCAGATTTTTGCAATTCTTTTCATGAAAATGTATTGAATTACCTTATTTTGATCAACTCGCCTTGAATGCCCTGGCCTATAAACACTAGCAAACGAAAGGGAATACCCTACACATGAAATTCGTAATAATTTTATAGAATATTTTTCGATGCGAGTTCACGTTAAATCGTATGATGTTCTATTGTAATCATTTTTTATTAAGTTCAACGGAGTGGAACAGAAAACAATTAATGTAGAGAACGGCAAATGTAAATATTTAATTAAAAATATAGCTATATTTAATATTTCTCTGTATATCTGAGCAATATTGATATAATGTAAATGATAATTTAAGCATATGAATTAAATTTCGATGGAATACTTTGGTGAAATTTAATATTTTCTACAAAAAAGCTATCATTTTATTTTCTCAGTTAACTTAAGCATTTTAAAGTAGGATAAAGTACTCAGATTAGCTTTAAAAACACTCGCTATTTAACTAGTAACTGTAAATTTGAAGAAAATAACATTTAAAGAGTGATAACGCGGTCTGATTGGCTGAAAGAATAGCCACTCTTTAATTGGCCAGTCCTGCAGGACTTATTACTTTAAAGAGTGATAATGCTGTTTGATTGGCAGAAAGAATAGCCACTCTTTAATTGGCCAGTCCTGCAGGACTTAACACTTTAAAGAGTGATAACGCGGTCTGATTGGCTGATAGAATAGCCAATCTTTAATTGGCCAGTCCTGCAGGACTTAACACTTTAAAGATTGATAACGCGGTCTGATTGGCTGAAAGAATAGCCACTCTTTAATTGGCCAGTCCTGCAAGACTTAACACTTTAAAGAGTAATAACGCTGTCTGATCGGCTGAAAGAATAGCCACTCTTTAATTGGCCAGTCCTGCAAGGCTTAACACTTTAAAGAGTGATAACGCGCTCTGATTGGCTGAAAGAATAGCCACTCTTTTACTAGCCAGTCCTGCAGGACTTAATACTTTAAAGAGTGATAACGCGCTCTGATTAGCCGTGAAAAAACCTCTCTCTAAATGTTTTAGAGTTTTGGATGACCTAATACAACAACTCATCTGCTTGGTCATAATAATACTAACTTGCTAAGCAGAAAAACATGCCATCACCCTAGAAACCAATGTTTAACTAACTATATTATGCATTATGTGGCAATTTGTTCACATATGATTTATAGCTATATTCAAATAGTTCTAAAATTAGATTATTCATGAATTATATCATACCCAATAGGAAATAAATTACGAATTACCGGTCAGGTTCACATCTTCTGTCATATAAGAAAAAACGAAATTATAAGTGTTATTTTATTTTATTTTAATTGGTATCCATGATACTAAGCTCCTCCTACTTTTTCCACGAGAATATAAGAAAAAACGATATAATTATTATTTATTTTAGTTGGTATCCATGAAACCTGCAAGTATCATGTATACCAACTAAAATAAATAATAATTATATCGTTTTTTCTTATATGACCGAAGCTGTGAAACTGACCGATAATTCGTAATTTACACCACATCCTTTACCAATAGAAAGTATCATTGGCTGAGATTGGGGCAGAAGTGCAATGCTGTTCATCGTCTCACTTAATTTGATTAGACCTAAGCAGCGCTTATAAGTTCCGATGATGGTACTTCTCTGGAACTACTTAATGCTCCTCAAGTAGCTGCATAGTCAGTAAGGCTATCAACTGAAGTATCTAACAGGCATTGCAGCAAGCTTATTCACTTTTTCTTGCAAAGTGCGCCGGTAAGCAGCTTCTCGGACAACTTCGGCGAACTTTTCTCGCGCAAAATGACGTCTTTAGAAGTCGTTTTACGGCCACGATTTTTCGGAAACATCGACGCAAGAAGTTATAACGATCTACTTTTGCGAAGGAACTTCTTTTTATGTTTTAGATATTTTTGTTTCGAAACATACTCGAATCTTTACTTAGAGAAGGTAAAAAGACCGGGAATTTACCAGGATTATTATGTAATATCCTAAAGCAGTGGATATAGTGTATATTTGTACAGGGAAAATGAACACAAAGTAAATACTTTTATCGGGGAACTATAGACAACTTATTACAACCCAAATGGTAATGGATTCAAGAAAACTATTCAATGGTGACAAAAAATTGTATATAGAGATGTTTCTTAATGAATAAGAAAGGTTTTGTTATTATTTGTTTAATTTATATATTTGAATGTGATCAGTTCCTTGTGTGAAGTTTGACTATAGAAAAATTTAACAACAACTAAATTAAATTGAAGGTATTTATAAATGGCGATTGAAATACATGAGTAATAATATAGCAAAAAATATATTATTTTAGCATTTCAATCAACACTTCAGTATAAATATAAATGAATTGATTATAATGGGATAATAATAAATAATGTTCATGTAATAATTGAGCAGCAAAAACAATTAGATATAACTTGAATAAGAAGAAGATGTACTGTTTCAAAGTAGATGTACTGTTTCAAAGTAGATGTACTGTTTCAAACAAGATGTACTGTTTCAAACAAGATGTACTGTTTCAAAGAAGATGTACTGTTTCAAAGGAGATATACTGTTTCAAAGTAGATGTACTGTTTCAAAGAAGATGTACTGTTTCAAAGTAGATGTACTGTTTCAAAGAAGATGTACTGTTTCAAAGAAGATGTACTGTTTCAAAGAAGATGTACTGTTTCAAACAAGATGTACTGTTTCAAAGAAGATGTACTGTTTCAAAGTAGATGTACTGTTTCAAAGAAGATGTACTGTTTCAAAGAAGATGTACTGTTTCAAAGAAGATGTACTGTTTCAAAGAAGATGTACTGTTTCAAACAAGATGTACTGTTTCAAAGAAGATGTACTGTTTCAAAGTAGATGTACTGTTTCAAAGTAGATGTACTGTTTCAAAGAAGATGTACTGTTTCAAAGTAGATGTACTGTTTCAAAGAAGATGTACTGTTTCAAAGTAGATGTACTGTTTCAAAGAAGATGTACTGTTTCAAAGAAGATGTACTGTTTCAAACAAGATGTACTGTTTCAAACAAGATGTACTGTTTCAAACAAGATGTACTGTTTCAAACAAGATGTACTGTTTCAAAGAAGATGTACTGTTTCAAAGTAGATGTACTGTTTCAAAGAAGATGTACTGTTTCAAAGAAGATGTACTGTTTCAAAGAAGATGTACTGTTTCAAAGAAGATGTACTGTTTCAAAGAAGATGTACTGTTTCAAACAAGATGTACTGTTTCAAACAAGATGTACTGTTTCAAAGAAGATGTACTGTTTCAAAGAAGATGTACTGTTTCAAACAAGATGTACTGTTTCAAAGTAGATGTACTGTTTCAAAGAAAATGTACTGTTTCAAAGAAGATGTACTGTTTCAAAGTAGATGTACTGTTTCAAAGAAGATGTACTGTTTCAAAGTAGATGTACTGTTTCAAAGAAGATGTACTGTTTCAAAGAAGATGTACTGTTTCAAAGAAGATGTACTGTTTCAAACAAGATGTACTGTTTCAAACAAGATGTACTGTTTCAAAGAAGATGTACTGTTTCAAACAAGATGTACTGTTTCAAAGAAGATGTACTGTTTCAAAGAAGATGTACTGTTTCAAACAAGATGTACTGTTTCAAACAAGATGTACTGTTTCAAACAAGATGTACTGTTTCAAACAAGATGTACTGTTTCAAACAAGATGTACTGTTTCAAAGTAGATGTACTGTTTCAAAGAAGATGTACTGTTTCAAAGAAGATGTACTGTTTCAAAGAAGATGTACTGTTTCAAAGAAGATGTACTGTTTCAAAGAAGATGTACTGTTTCAAAGAAGATGTACTGTTTCAAAGAAGATGTACTGTTTCAAAGAAGATGTACTGTTTCAAAGAAGATGTACTGTTTCAAAGAAGATGTACTGTTTCAAACAAGATGTACTGTTTCAAAGTAGATGTACTGTTTCAAAGAAAATGTACTGTTTCAAAGAAGATGTACTGTTTCAAAGAAGATGTACTGTTTCAAAGAAGATGTACTGTTTCAAAGAAGATGTACTGTTTCAAAGTAGATGTACTGTTTCAAAGAAAATGTACTGTTTCAAAGAAGATGTACTGTTTCAAAGAAGATGTACTGTTTCAAAGAAGATGTACTGTTTCAAAGAAGATGTACTGTTTCAAAGAAGATGTACTGTTTCAAAGAAGATGTACTGTTTCAAACAAGATGTACTGTTTCAAACAAGATGTACTGTTTCAAAGAAGATGTACTGTTTCAAAGAAGATGTACTGTTTCAAACAAGATGTACTGTTTCAAACAAGATGTACTGTTTCAAACAAGATGTACTGTTTCAAACAAGATGTACTGTTTCAAACAAGATGTACTGTTTCAAAGTAGATGTACTGTTTCAAAGAAGATGTACTGTTTCAAAGAAGATGTACTGTTTCAAAGAAGATGTACTGTTTCAAAGAAGATGTACTGTTTCAAAGAAGATGTACTGTTTCAAAGTAGATGTACTGTTTCAAAGAAGATGTACTGTTCTGTTTCAAAGAAGATGTACTGTTTCAAAGAAGATGTACTGTTTCAAAGAAGATGTACTGTTTCAAAGAAGATGTACTGTTTCAAAGAAGATGTACTGTTTCAAAGAAGATGTACTGTTTCTAAGAAGATGTACTGTTTCAAAGAAGATGTACTGTTTCAAAGAAGATGTACTGTTTCAAAGAAGATGTACTGTTTCAAAGAAGATGTACTGTTTCAAAGTAGATGTACTGTTTCAAACAAGATGTACTGTTTCAAAGAAGATGTACTGTTTCAAAGAAGATGTACTGTTTCAAACAAGATGTACTGTTTCAAAGGAGATGTACTGTTTCAAAGTAGATGTACTGTTTCAAAGAAGATGTACTGTTTCAAAGTAGATGTACTGTTTCAAAGAAGATGTACTGTTTCAAAGTAGATGTACTGTTTCAAAGAAGATGTACTGTTTCAAAGGAGATGTACTGTTTCAAAGTAGATGTACTGTTTCAAAGAAGATGTACTGTTTCAAAGTAGATGTACTGTTTCAAAGAAGATGTACTGTTTCAAAGAAGATGTACTGTTTCAAAGAAGATATACTGTTTCAAACAAGATGTACTGTTTCAAAGTAGATGTACTGTTTCAAAGAAGATGTACTGTTTCAAAGAAGATGTACTGTTTCAAAGAAGATGTACTGTTTCAAACAAGATGTACTGTTTCAAAGAAGATGTACTGTTTCAAACAAGATGTACTGTTTCAAAGAAGATGTACTGTTTCAAAGAAGATGTACTGTTTCAAAGAAGATGTACTGTTTCAAAGTAGATGTACTGTTTCAAACAAGATGTACTGTTTCAAACAAGATGTACTGTTTCAAACAAGATGTACTGTTTCAAAGAAGATGTACTGTTTCAAAGAAGATGTACTGTTTCAAAGAAGATGTACTGTTTCAAAGAAGATGTACTGTTTCAAAGAAGATGTACTGTTTCAAAGAAGATGTACTGTTTCAAACAAGATGTACTGTTTCAAACAAGATGTACTGTTTCAAACAAGATGTACTGTTTCAAACAGCACATCATCACTCTGCCTCTACAATAACATGTCAGATTACCCTCAGAGCAAAGTAAATGTTAGTTCAATTGAGATCTTCAAGGAAAATAAACAACGTATTGATTGACATTTGTAACCTTTTCCTCTGCCACGAATTATTCAATCAGCAATGTTTATTCATGCTAACTAATATCAAATGTCATGTTGCTCTCGCCAACTTGTTGTAAATGCCTTGTTTGTAATACTATTTCATATACATATAATTATTTTACTTAACTATAATTCAAGTTAACTATAGAGATTTGTTATACCATGTGTGATTAACACTAGTATATCTATCTTTTACTCCATGCTAGAACCAGATCTAGGATTTTTTGAATATTTATAATGATGTAAAGGTTAGTATGTTAATTTCAGCCTTACGTAAAATAAAATAGAAAATAACTGCAGCAGAAATTAATAAAAGAAAATTCTGTGAGATTGAGAATATTACAAAAGTAGTACAAACATCAATATATATTTTGGAAGAGTTTACTCACAACTTGAATTTACTGACGGGTATTTATTTATTTGTAGAGGATAAATGCATGTGAATTTATTCGACTTTAACTGATATAATGTCTATTATATTTATCCGATATGTCTGATCATTTTCGAGTATTTGTATCTTTACCTGTGGTCTCTCAAGTGGAAAAATTATTTAAAATTTTCACTAAAAATTAAGGAGTAAAGCAAAAAATCACTCTAATACTGTAAAGAAAATTATGAATAAGTTAATGGTATATCATCCTATGTTAGCAGCGAGAGGTGTTCCACAGGGTTCACTTTTGAGTCCAGTACATTTTCTTCCTTAAATCAAAGACCTGTATATATGTTTTAATTCCATGAAAATACGTAGTTCAATACCCTGACGGTACAACTTTATTCACAACAGGTAGCATACTGGAAGATGTAGCACATGAAACCAATAAAGATTTTTGTTCTGGCGATTATTGGCTCTGTGCCAATTGATTATCTCTTAATGTTGACAAAATGTAATGTATGATTATAACAAAAAATGATCTGATATGAGAATACCTAGGGAAATATTAACTGAATATGTCGAGTTCTCTTGGTATTCTTCCTGATAAGGAATTATCATTTCGGGTTCAAGGACATCATGTAGCTAACTATTAAGTAACCTGGATCACTTGAAGAGAATGATCCGTAGAGTTTGTTCTCTCTAGACTAAAGTCACTAGGGGGGGATTACGAATTATCGGCCAGTTTCACATCTTCAGTCATATAAGAAAAAGCATATTATAATTGTTATTTTATTTTTATTTTATTGGTATCCATGATACCTGCAGGTATCATGGATACCAATAAAATAAAAATAAAATAACAATTATAATATAGTATTTTCTTATACGACTGAAGATGTGAAATTGACCGATAATTCGTAATTTACACTAAACTATTCGCTCTCTTACTCTCATCCTACCCATGCGATAATATCATGGGATAATGCGAGTAAACTTAGAACATCCAAAATATTTTATCTCTAAAATCATGTAATGAAAACTTCTTGATGTTTATGACCAAAATAAACTTTTATAATTTATAATATTAATAAGTTATTTTGTCTAGTAAAGCTCCATGATATCCTCCATGGTGTTCACAAGCCTTTTCTAACGAGAACAATTAATTATCATGTCTATCATGGAAATAATACTCGCAGCCATAAAGTAATGAGAGCCTTACTAATATACATTGCAAAACAACTTGCAGCCAATATAACTTACTTTATCTTTCAATAGATTACCTTTATATTACCTTTATATTATCTTTATATATTCGTCTCACATCGAACATTTTTAAATTTAAGAACCAATTAAAAATATCAGTTTCTCACAACAGGTGTTTTGTTTTCCTGTTAGTGCTAAATTTCATTAAAAGTTGTTTCATTTCTATTTTCTAATAAATTCATTTTAATTGATTTGATATTACGCTCTTAATTTCCAATTATTAATATTGTTATAATATTATATTAACGAAATAGAGTATATATATACTGTCATAACACTTCATTTTGTTTGCAATAGCTCCAGTCTCGATATTCCCATTTTCAGATACTGTTAAATCCTAATTTTTTATCTGTCGCCTAAATAGCTTTCTGAGCCTACCAATAGGCTTAATCTTATCAATATCTTTATACTAATAGGCCTAATCTCTATAGTACTTCCGACTGTCATACCGTTAATAAACCTATTACTATTGAAAATTAATAGTGGGAATAAAATAAGTATTACTTTTTATTTCTAATTATTCTACGTCAGACAGTTATTTTTTTTCACAGTCTATTAATTTCTCGTTTCAAAAAACAAACTTTACCTACTGTAATGCCTATGTATATGTATAATAAAATTAGTCTGGATTTGACTAATTTCTTTGTTAGATTTGACAATAATTTAAAATTAGAAAACTGTGTTTTTTTCAATTCTAGCATCATGCAGTGACTATTTCATTAGTGTGAGATTTAAAAAATTATGCATATCAGGCATAATTTAGTCATAATGACTATAGTTCGCATGCGTCTAATAAAATAAAATAAAATCACATGACATAAATGAGGAATTTATTTGCATATATAACCTTACCATCAAGTTGTTGCAACAGACTACTTAGATCATAAATATTTCAAACTTATCGTCTTTATATTCACATTTGCAACTATCTTGCATGATTCCTGCATTACTCTCATCAAATAAATCCCCCTAATTTGCCAGACCTCTTTTTAAATCGTAGCAATCTGACCGCAACCCGGAGATCTCGGGAATAAATTGAAGCCGACGTTTAGATTTCACTCGAACGTCCCTCCACAAGTCAGTCGAAAGCGACTGCAAATCCGACCACAGCCAACTTTGCACATTTTTCAGGCGCTATCGAGAGCTGTCACAAAAGTCCTTTTGGTTATGACATTTTCACGAGGACGGAATAACAAGAGGAGGAGATTTAGAAAAACTGATTTAGAGCCTCTCGTCTAACAACTAATTAGGAAAAATTGTGCCAGAAGTTCGGGGAAATTCTTGATCCGTGAAACCATCATAGAAATTGTAAAATGAATTTCTTCAATTAAATCAAAGGTAAAGAAAATCATTTTTTTGATTAATGAAATACATTATTGGACTTTATTGGAGAGTTAAAGAGGGGCTTATATATGGAGTCCCTATTCAGTGTGTCCAGAAAAAAAGGTATCCAATGCCTTGAATCTGCATTATTCATCATTTCACGATAGTATGCATAATATGTTGGTACCATAGATGCGTAGATTAATATTAATGTATTATAAATAGTACTTATAAGATATATTCGATGGCAGTGGATATATATTTTGCAGAATATTAATCTCCAGTCGTTCAATTATTTCCATTTAGATAACTATGTACAAAAAAAAATTATTCATTTATTTGAAATATAATTTAATATAAATTAATCATTTTCGAAACCTAATCTTGTAGCAAATCATATAAAGTAACTCCACTATTTAAATAATCATAAATCCAAAAAATTATAGTGTATGGCTACCAAAGTTTATGAAGTTAGGCCACTTAATCATCTATGGCCCCTCCACATCTTTTCTTCATGAAAATCAATTGGAAATAAATCCCCTCCGAAGTTTTAAACTCAAAATGTAACCGTCTGTCATGTTCGCTTCAATAAAAGTGTCTCGAAGCCTCAGAGTAGACCTACCAATTGTATGATTGGATAATTCTTTCTGCAACCTAATTAGAAAAGAATGGAATTGGTTTACATTTTTGCATATCGATTTGGAACGTGACGTCATAGAGCTCTATCGGTCATTTAATTGATTCAATATTGACATTATGAAATCATCTGTAAAGAACTTCTTATTCTTGTTTGTGATGTAAAGAGCCTTTTTAAACAAAGGAAATTAGAAATATGTATTTGATTTCATGTTCTTTACTAATTACCGAATAGAGTTACCAAAGAAAAATTTAAAATATCATGAAAAATTCCAATTCATTCTAACGGATATTATGAAAGATAAAAAATGGAACCCATGGGGAAAATTATCGCAGTGGCACCGAAGATTAAGATGGGCTTTCTGAATAATTTTATATTTTACAGATGTATTGTATTCATATACCAAAGAGAAATTAATGGGAGGGGGGGGGGGGCATAGAAGATCAACAAAAGTTCATCTTCAATGGATAGGTTTTTTCTCTCTGGGTACTTTAAATTAAAAAAAACATCAAATAGTTCTTAAAAAACTGTAGAAGATTTTTATTTAAATAATAAATATTTTGTTAAAAGGATTCAAGATAAGCTAATGGTATTGGAATTAGCATCATTCCATTCTTCATTTCCTTGAAATATTACTAAATCATCTCAATTAATTTCAGAGTACAATCATAAGAAATGTTTGCACAAATATTTCGCAGAAAGAAAGTAAATAAGTGAGGTTCATTCAGCTTTTATATTCAGGACTGTCGTGCTTGATTCATAAAATGTGAATCTCTTGCCGTGATGCTTTACTAAGATTCTCCCCTTTCCCTGGAGGCTGTAATACACATTTTATTCAAATCTTGAAAACACGGTTTCTGTTAGCGTAAGTAGTCGATGTATTTAATTTGCCTGATTAAATTCAATGAGAAAGAACGTGTCGCATTAGGTATTTAATTACGAAGGCATCAGCTGCTGTAGAATGTTAGTAAATGACTTTTAATTATGTACATTTTATATTATTTATCTCAGATGTCTTTTTTATTATTATTTATACTGTGCTATTTACTCTGAAAGTAAATTAATATAATTACTTTGTATATTTGGATTGTGTCAGATAGCACACTAATCTTATCCTGCACAGAAAATAATAGAATGCATTTATTGTTCCATTCACATCGACCAATGTATTCCGTTCTTTAACTTCATAAGGTTAATTGGCATCTGATAGTATTATGTTACCTACGCCAGACTCTAACCCGAAGGCCGTTATAGAGTCTGACTCGGAGGGAGAGTTATGGTGGGGCCATAGAAGATTACGTAGGATCTTTCTTAATCAATTATGGCTTCTCCATTATGTTCGGTATTTTAATTTAATGTTCATAAATTACAAATATAATTTTATTCAATTGGTAGTAAATTATCTTCTCAAAGGAATAGAATTCTTGATCTTTGTAAAATATTATTTCTCAATTTTTAGGTTTTTCTATTCTGAGTTGTGCCAAATACTGATTTACAAGAACATATATGGAACATTCAATAACATTTGTTATTAAATCACTATAGGTATAAGTTACAAATTATCGGTCAGCTTATATATAAGAAAGAAACGATATAATAGTAATTATTATTTAATTTTTCTTTAAATAATAATTATTATATCCCTCTCTCTTATATGACCGAAGATTTTAAACCGACCGATAATTCGTAACTTACCCTATTCGCTTTTATCAATTCCCTCCACTACAAATACCTAGATTACTTTTAATTTGATTGAAAAACTGTAGCCAGCGAAAAGAAATGTAAGCAACCATTTGATGGCGGATTAATTTTAACACCAATGTATTTGGAATCTATTTGCCGGATACAATACTAGGATTTAAATTAATCCATTAATACGATATTCATGGAAATAGATATTTTACACGACCAGGTAAACATTTGAACTACATTTTAAAATGCAAAGTTTGAAATCATGAATTCAGATAAAAAGTTATAGTGGGGAAATAGATGATTAAGTAGGGTATAGCGTCTCAATTTTCGATAGCTTCACCATAATTTTTCAATTGGTAGTGGTTGGATATTCATTCTTTTATTAAAGTAAATCTCAGTGAGGTTAAAGGTTTAAATAATTAAAATCAATAATAGTTAATTAAACAACACACCTCTATCGAATTAATTAATTCGAATTAATTAATTATTAATTAATTAATTCCAACTCCCTATCAACAATAGGTGTGGTTGAAATTAGATTTTGATCTGGTATATTGAGCTTTTCTTATCCATAAAATAAAAAAATGTAAGATTATATAGACAGGTATAAATATTTCATTGTTCCTTATTATATGTGGGATAAATATCTCTATTCATTGATTTAATATATACATTTTTGTATTATTATTGGCATTGTTGGTATGTAAATAACTTTTACATATTAATTAATATAAATCCAAGAAATTGTAGGAGATTATATCTGTAACTATATCATAATTTATTGTGAGGGAGCTGGACGATTTATTGCTCTAGTGGAATGAAATTCAATGAGAGTATATTTAATGCTGTACAAAAATAATTTAATAGCATTATGAAATATGAGCTATACAGTATCCTTTTTGAAATATCAAGAAGCTCACAATATTGCCGTTGTTTGGGTCGCTGCTAGGTCACAATGGTGAATAAGAATAACAAGTTCTTTTGTTTTGATGTCGCTTCAGAGAAAAAGCTCTAACACTTTACGTGCGCCACTCTGAATGGAAAAAGAAAACCTTCACACAATAATACCTCTCATATTTTGGAAATTCTGTGACCCTCAGAGCTGAGCTTATACTGCACCGAACTCTCCTTCAAAAGAACCATGCGTTTGATTAGCAGAAGGCAAATCCTATGCATCTGATGAAACAGTTAGACAGTAGTGACGCTCCTCTTTGTACCAGAAATAACGCGGCAAGGGCTAGCTAGGTGGCGGCAGGTATTTACTCTGAACACAGCAGTCTTTCTCTGCTGCTAACGGCTTTGATGCATTCCTCAATGGCACAAAGACGGCTCGGAATAACTGAATGCTCTCTAGACAAAGGTGTTCTATCTTCTGTGAAAAAAATAATAATTGGCTAAAATAATGAAAGGGAGTTTGAAATCCTGTTGTTCTTTTATGTACAGAGAAAGAATGACTGTGTGTCATTATGCAAGTTATGGTGGGTGCACCTAATATTAAAAGAGGATCCCAAATTAGTCTTGTAAGACCCTTACGTAATTTTATGACTGTATATAACAGCCATAAAAAGAATTATAATCGACCACAAAAGATTAGCAAAAGACCCCCTCTTAATCTTCTATGGTCCCACAATAGCTTTCTCTCTAGAGCAGTGGTTCTTAAAGTGGGGTTCGCGGCACTCTTTTGGGGCCTGAATTGTTTATAAGGGGTGCCAGGTATGGCTGTTTCATATGTTACTTATAAGTTCGGTTCTTGCTGTTAATATCATACAGAATGTAATGTAAAATAAAACATTGAATCAAAGAGATTTTCAATCTATTTCAATTCAATGCAATGCTCGAGGGGGGGGGGTCCCAGAGAAGAGTAAGGGTGTGCAAGAAAAGTACTTTGAGAACCACTGCTCTCTAGAGGATACACTGAAAATTTAGTAGATCCCCCAATTAATCTTCTATGGCCCCATCTCTGAATTTGGGTACAATATCTTGAGACAGTTTGTCTGGTGTTCCCGAGGGTGCATATAGATTTCTAGCTAATTGGCCCATTACTTAGGAGACTGTGCCCAGACTGTAATGCCTGCCCTGTAATTATAACACACTCCGGATTGTCTTGATTAGGTACATCATTATGTGACAGCAAGCAAGCTACGATTTACTCCTTGCATAACTCTCGCAATAGGTGAGACGTACGGACTAATTACAACTCACCTGCTTATTTATAGTTCTAATAAAACTGAAGTAATGAGGATTAGACTATTTCATTATGTAGATCAGAAGCTTAGTGTTGTGGTGCACTTGAAAGGTGATCAAGGTATGTGAGAGATGTCAGATCTGGTAGGGGAAAGTAGACCTTAAGTAGTATAAGATGTAAATTAATGACTTTGCCAAAAAAAAATTGTACTGTTAATCAGTACTCTTTCCATGTAATTTATTATTTTTCATATTTAATTCTATACAAATGATTTAGAATAAATAATGAAGCGTATAACTTTGTATAATATATCAAATCTCTAATCTTGCAATTATTGCAGTACTGGATTATTTTGACACCAATGAACTAGACCAGCACTTGTTACAGTACCGGATTTTTTTGAACATTATTCAACAAGTTTAGCATTTTCTATTAACTATAAACGCTTGATATAATTTTTAATCACTCATCATTATATATAAATGTGGGAATTTGATAGCGATTCATTTTCAATTTTTCATATAAACATGATATTCCATTAACAAGGATGTTCTACAAATTCACATCATATTAATTTACCACCCTTTTACATAATCATTGGAAATATCATTAATTTTATCTATTCATGATAATATATTCTCTAAGTTACCAATGCCATATTAGATATTTAAATATCTGTAATCCTCATAGCCTTGTTTTACAGTTTCAATGCTCAATAATTTAGATATTTCTGTCATATTAAACTATTAGTACCTCATGTAATAAACTTAGATGTGTTACTCAAGATTCTTATTCATTCACCCCTTAAGACATTATTACAAGTCTATTAATTGAATTAACAATTGTTAGATAATTCTGTAATACGAGAAATAGTAATTATTACATCTTCCAATATCGGTAATAATGATGACGATTCTTATATAATGATAAACATGAAGATAGAAATTGAATGTTGAAGTTACTTTACAAAATGATGCTAGAACAAATTATTGCCACCCTAATGATTATTATCAGGCTTCTTATATATCTTATGTGAAATACCGAATGGTGTATTTACTATTTATACTTGGCTGGCTGGGATTAATATAATAAAATATTTAATTCTCGAAGGAATATATAATTTTATAATGGAAAACAAAATCACTATTTTGAAATTAAGAAACCTGATAATAATTAATAGGGTGGCAATTATCCGGGGGTACAATTGTCCGGATGGCAATTATTGTCCGGGTCTCAACTATATTGTCCGGGTTCCAATATTTATAGTCAAGGTTTCACTTATATTCCAGGGGACAATTATCCGTGCGGCAATTATTGTCCAGTGGCAATTATTGTCCCAGTGGCAATTATTGTCCGGGTGGCAATTATTGTCCGGTCACATTACAAAAGACTATGTGAATTTGAACTGATTTAACATAAATTATCTATAGAAAATTTGCAAAATTTAAAAATTAAGAGATATTCTTGCTAATGAAAGGGAAATAAGGTAAATGATATATCGCAACAATTAGATCGATTTTCCGAGTTTTATCTCGTAAAGGATATACCTACCACTTAAACTATCTTACACGAGCACCAATTTTAATTTATTTTCAGTCGGTGCGTTTAAATTCACAATTTTAGAATTATGAGAAAAACTATCAACGTTAGTTACTTCATCACAAGTAATGCTTTATTTCAATTCAATTATTATTAAATTTTATCTAACTAGCCCTGCATTCAATTTCCAATTGCAAACAAACAGACAATGCATGTATGCATAATTTTAACTTATTGTCAGTTTCTGCGTATAAATTCACAATAGGATTACGAATGACTCACTAGCAGCTACACTGAGCTTATCTTAAAGAGTTAACTTTCATTTATTTCGTTACAGCGTGGGTTTTCAGTAGCGAGTAATTTGTTTCAGTAGGAACAGTTCCGGTGAAATATGGCAGCAGCAGAGAGCAGCTCACAGAGTTCTACTGAGGGATGAACTGATGAAAAGGGCTCCATCTACTCTGCGGAAATTAGAGGAAGGCGTTCGGTCGGAAACATCTTAGTGGCCACCGTCAAAGCTGTCATGGCGCTTTCCAAAGATATTTCAGTTGCAGAAGCCACTGATGCAATCACAAAAACATCAGTCGCTCCATTTCCAACGATATGTTTCATTTTGTAAACATGTGCGTGAAAAACGAGTTCTTTCGAAGTGCCTATTTTGGGAAAATGTGAGAAATACACAATTTATAAAACAGAGTAGTAAAAAGTTTGAAAATTAAATTCAGGAAGGCTTTTATTAAAGACGAATACTCGGTATATTCATTGTCTCTAATAATAAAATATTTTGAGATATTTAGCGTTCTGTCAGTTTTTCAACTGAGAATGATATATTTCCCGGAAACATATTAAATGAATGAAAAACCGTGCTAAAATCTTTTAATGCCATTATAAACATTTTCATTTCACAAATAAATCCATATTATTATTTCATTGTGGATTATTTTTTATCAAATATTATTTTTTTCCAATTAGCATAATGTTCTCGCTATGTACTTTTACAGAGGAGTTGTCACTGAAAAATAATAATAACAGAAATGTAAATAAAGATGGTAGGAGAGGATAGTGAAAGAAAATGAATTATTATTGCAACATTGCTATCTATTTGCTCTTCTATCTGAACACGATTGCATTTATTTTCTCTTGTGTATTTTAATCATTGAATGGTATTATGTATTTTACATGGATGATAAATCCTAGATTTAGTCTTTTCTTGAAGCTATTTGATTCGACAGCAGTGAATATCTATGAAAATGTTGAATTTAAAATTCAATTATAGTAATCTTACAAGATATGGCAATAACTAAAATATGGTACCTTATAATAATTTAAAATACATTCTCAATCTTATTTGCTGAACTTTTGTTGAAAATTTCGCTTTTGCTTACAAAAGTTGATTTCTTTGATTTTAATATGAATGTCATAAGTTCAATAGATCAATTCCCTCTTTCGTTTGACAATGAAAGATCTATCATTTTAACTGATTGATCTGCAATATACAATATAAAATACTATAATAGTTTTTACCTGAATTGATAATAATATATAGTAAAAGATATTCACATTATTAATTTAATAAGTATTCACATGCCTAGTTTCATCTTGATGGAAAGAAATTTAAATCAATTATAACCTCTTTCATAATCGCACCACCGTCAACTCCAATTACCAACAAACATCCATTTTTCGGCTGATTAGCTTTTTGGTAAGATCTTGATAAGTCGCTATATACAGTGAGTAGCAATCTCATTAGTGCAAAAGTGTCTCTATTATGCCATGGCTTTTACGAGTCTGTCGAAAAACAGCGTGGATATTACGCTGGAGGAGGCCTAGAGGGACAAGCCTATCTTAGACCTCACTTAGCTTTATTAAAAGAAAATGAAGTCTCATTCGCTTGAAGACCACAAATTTACCTGCGAAACAGCCTTCATTAATTTCTTGTGTTGATGATATGTGACTACACAGAAATAATACTAGAAAATGTTTGGTTGATATCTAATGCACCAATTATAATTATTATTTTGTTTGTAACATAACTAAAAACGGATCCTAATGAACAAGTAAATTTTCTATATATATGTTTATATCAAGGGTTAAGGTTTGAACTATTAATATAAATTATGTCAATATGTTTCCTGCCACTCTGAACTGAACGCCATCTTGTTTGCAGCCACTACCAAATTATCAATTCACTTTATAGCATTTAATCCATTTGAGTTTTAAAAAGGAGTATAGAGACGGGTCAACACTTCAAAAATAGTGTTACATTATTCAACACTTATTTCCTTTTTGTTTTGTTTAGTCATTGGAGCATTTAAAAGTGGAATCTTGAATGAGATTTAAACTACAGGATGAAAATATGCTCTCTCATGAGAGCAAAATGAATTAATTGGCAAGTTTTGATGTTGAATCCGCTTATGCAAGTACTTTTGTCTGTCACCATTAATCCTCTTAGTAGCTTGATAGAAAATGCTCTTTGGCGTTAATATAGTTAAAGCAGCAGTGGTGGTAGGGCATCGCCAGTGACATTTTTAACGTTAATGGACTGTTATCGTCATTTTGATACTCTGAGTCTCATTAAATGGTCTAAATTGCCAAACATTAACTTTTGGAGAATGTTTATCCGTTATGAAAACTTTACCACCGCGAGTATTCAATAACCTTGATGTGAAATAGATAAATGAATGGTTTAGCATATGAAAACCCTATATCACTGTAGGATTTTGAAGGCACATTTTTCAATACCTAATGAGCTAAAGCAAACTTCGTTCAAGTGTAACTGTTCAATCAAACATCCTAAGTAAAAATAGAAACGGTAGAGTGCATGCAAATTTATCTCTAGACCAAGCAACGATCGACCGATGGTTCGGTTATCGATGGATCCACAGATGGCGCAGCACGATTGATCGATATCTAATATCGTTCAAAAGCGCATTACTGCTCTTCATTATACCACTTGAGTTGTTACGATTATAAAAATAATCTGTCTATAATCTGCACTGATTGAAAAATTGAGCGGTATATTAGGAACCAATCAAATACTAATTCTGGTTTGTTAGGCAGTGACCTTAAAGCTCTTTAGAACAATCACAGTTCAGCTTTGATTAAATTATTTGCATCGTCTAAAATCTAAATTGTTTTATAACCTCAATTAAACTATGATGCTTTAAGTACAGCATTGTTTATAGATTTTACTAATCTTTTAATATAATTTACATGAGTGTGTTAGTTCATATTGTACACAATTTAGTTTGATAGGAACTATTCATTATATTCATTTATGTCAATTAGAGTAGGATCGAAATTAAATTTTTCACTGATTACATACTTAGAATTTAACATGATATAGTAAATTAATGTTTACATTTTTTATGGTGCTGTCATAGAAGATTAAAACCCCTTTAAACCTTCAGTGGCCTTCAGTGAAACCTTCAGTTTAAACCTTCAGTTCAGTTTAAATCTATCTTCCAAACCATATATCAATAAGTATTTAATAGTTTTAGCACCAACCAACAATGTAGCACCCACCTCCCTCAAACATTTCAGTGCAAACTGCTCCCCTAACTTGCCAATACATTTGCACAAGTACTCAGGATATACCCTCACTCAAACGACAACCTGACACTGTCAATCCATTCCTAATGCACGGGATTACCGACATAGAAAATTGATTAGTCAGGAGTCCCATATGCGATCCCTTTCTATCGCTCCTGAGCCGTTTAATCTTATTTATTCGAACGTAAAAGTCGGCGCCGAGCTCATACCCTATCTGTTTCGTTCAATCGACCAGCTAACTTCTCTAATATTCCGGTAACATTACATGAACAATAGAGCAGAGCGTCTGTTCTGAATAGAGATGGAGGGGCAGTTTTATCGTAGTGAAACACAACCTCTCCCAATCACTGCCATATACTGCCATTTCACTGCCATATCCTTACGCTTTATCCACTCTTCTGATTGAATTTTTGTCATATGAAGCCTTTTGTCAGAGATGAAATAGTGAGCTATTGATCCCAGTGATGTAGTTTTATAGTCAATTCTCGAGGGGAAAAGAGACGTGGTGCAATCTCAAATTAGCAAACTTGACATAAAACTGATGAAAATAAGTCCATCGTTCAGTTATTGGTTGTGGATAAAATTTAGGTAAATAGTGATGAAATGAAATTTATTTGGAGAACACACAGGGAACATACAATATGAGGTTAACAAATAATTATGCTTTTATGATGTAGGCTCCTATATAAGTCATGTTAGCACTTAACAAAATATAACTGCAGTTTTCTTTGATCATGTAACACTACTATTGATTGAATGTTGTTTAGTACATTTTGGACATGTACAACAACATTATTACAACATTCTTGAAATACACAGCAAATATGTATAGGTATACACCAAATTTTGATAGTGTTAGTACAATATGATATTCAATTAACATATTGGAATGAAGGTTTATGTACATAAACTCTTTCCTCTGTGTATACTAGTTTGTATTCATGGATCTGAAAATGCTTTATATCTTTAGTTTATAAATTTAAAGTGGTTATTATAATAACAAAATACTAACCCTTGTAAAAACAAATTTTGAGTTTTGTCCAGAAAGAACATTCATTTGCAATTTATGTTTCATTTATTACTCACATTTTAGCCTCTGAAATCATTAAATGTTTACATTTCATTCATAGAAATACTTCATATAATTCCAGTATATATAAAATTCATGTTTTCAAATATTTAAAACTGTAAATATTTTAAAAACCAGCCAAAATGATAAAGGCTTGTATCACAAATTATTTAATCAACTTCAAACAAAAAACTCTAGCTCGATTATGCTTGATATAATTGGCTGCAAATAGAAATAAAATATATTATTGCATTGAATTTCATCCACGAAATTGGTTTAGTTTTTCAATTGATGATATCCAGTCACATTATCAATATAATTTGTATTATCATTGCATAAGTGAAATAAGACTTAATTACAGGTCTAATCAGTATTACCTCTGAAGTCAACATTACCAAACATAAATTGGTCATACCGGTATAGAGAGATACTTCTTTCCAATGGGATTTTTCTCATTCCAATGGGATTTTTCTCTTTCCAATGGGATTTTTCTCATTTCAAAGAGATTTTTCTCGTTTCAATGAGATTTTCCTCTTTTCAAAGAGATTTTCCTCTTTTCAAAGAGATTTTTCTCTTTCCAATGAGATTTTCCTCTTTTTAATGAGATTTTCCTCTTTTCAATGAAATTTTCCTCTTTTCAAAGAGATTTTCCTCTTTTCAAAGAGATTTTTCTCTTTCCAATGAGATTTTCCTCTTTTTAATGAGATTTTCCTCTTTTCAATGAAATTTTCCTCTTTTCAAAGAGATTTTCCTCTTTTCAAAGAGATTTTTCTCTTTCCAATGAGAATTTCCTCTTTTTAATGAGATTTTTCTCGTTTCAATGAGATTTTCCTCTTTTCAAAGAGATTTTTCTCTTTTCAATGAGATTTTTCTCTTTTCAATGAGATTTTTCTCTTTCAATGAGATTTTCCTCTTTTCAATGAGATTTTTCTCTTTTCAATGAGATTTTTCTCATTTCAAAGAGATTTTCCTCTTTCCAATGAGATTTTCCTCTTTTCAATGAGATTTTCCTCTTTCCAATGAGATTTTCCTCTTTCAATCATTGGGTTCAATCCAATAAATGGGATTTTATTCTCTCAATGGAATGTTCTTATTTCTGTGAGATTATTTCCTTTCAAAGGGATTTCCCCTTTCATTTAATTTTTCCCCTTTCATTGGGATTTTCCTTTTTCATTAAAATTTTCCCTTTCATTTGGATTTTCGCTTTTGATTTAGATTTCCCCTTTCATTTGAGATTTTCCCTTTCCAATTTCCTGCATCCAATTAGTTTTTCCCGTTAAATGTTATTTCCCCCTTCAGTTGGTTTTCCCCTCTATTTCGGTACAACGTCCCACTCATTCCATCTCAATATTGGATTCGAGTCTCAGACTTTTTACAGTTTTATTCCATCACAAAAATGAGAATGAATTCATCCATCAGTAACTAAAGGTGCTGAGTCATCTTTCTTTTACATACAATAAAATCAACACAAATAATATTTTATTTTAGATAGATAAAAAAAGTATCAATATATAATAGTTTAAAGAAATCAGGTAATAGCATCAGCTGCAGGAAAACTTTCAAAGTTTTTAAAATTATAATTACAGTAAAGCTACTACCAATTTTTCTATAGTACAGTGAGATCAAGTTAATGGTTGTGGATGGAAGTTAAAGCTTAGTAATTTCTTAATTATGCATGTCCCCAACCATATAATAACAAACTTCAAGAAGTCAGTGGAACTCCTCTATAATGGACAAAAATTAACTCTCTATAAGTGTACAATTATACATAGAGCTTACTTCACTATATAGGAATCAAGATACACATAGAAAACGGACGCTTAGAAAACAATTCTAGTACAACTGCCATGCTATATGTATAGTATAAATATAACAATTGTGTATTGGATGTGTTGTAATGCGCATGTAGACTTAACATGGATTGAATTTAATGTGAAGTATATTATTATTTTAAACTAAAAATTTAGTATAATGATGTTATTCGTATGGTCCGAAATTGTGCATAAATAAGTATAAAAATTTATATTGAAGGTAGATTCAGAATTAAAAGTTGAAGTATACTAAATTTATTTCTCTGTTAAATCATTTTATTTTTCTTGTAACCCAAGTTGGCCCCTTAAATAATCAAATGATTTACAAAAAGAAGAAAACTTTCTTTTCAAACATTTCAGAATACAAAAAGTAGTACAATCACAAGCTGTACGTGTAACAATTTCCAGTGAGAGTGATCTTGCATTTTATTATTTAATAATTTTTCACTGAGCTAATTATAATTTAATACATTTGTTTGTAAAAACTAACTTTACCGCTATATTCAGGATTGAAATTATCTTCTTACTATAATCTATGTTAAAAAATTTCTTGCAAAGAACACTTTATTTGGTAACTTTGAAATTAGATTTTTTTTTCAGCCCCCACTGATCAGAAATCCATGCATATGTACACTTGTTCATGTCTTATTAAGATTTAAAACGAGTAGAAATATCAGAATAATTGTTACAGTAATATATTATATTTTTTATAATTAAATTAGTAATAAAGCAAAATTGTAATTAACTCACATATGCCCTGTGTTATGTGAACACAACTCTAAAATAATAATAAATAAACCTGTAAAGCTTGTGTTTGTACAGTTCATTGTATTCAGAAATATTTGGAAAGAAAGTTTTACATCTAGAGATTGTAACCTTTTTGTCAACCATTTCGAGGGGTTGAATGTGAAATAAAATGATTGTAACAAAGAAAGAAATTTAGTATTATTTCAATTTTAATTTCTATGATTCACATTTTCGGACTATAGAATTAACATTTTTATGCTAAATTTTTAGGTTAAAATAATTATATATTTCACATTAAATTCAATCGATGAAAGGTTAAGTTTACATGCGCATTGCAAATCACCCAATATAGAATTATAATATATAGTATGGCAGTTGTCCGCATGGCAGTTTGTCCCATGCATGCAGTTGTCCGTATGGCCGTTCTCTGTACACCTAGAAAGCTACACAGAAATGATATTTAAAAAAAATCATTTTACATTTCTCACAACCCTTCTAAATGATAATGGTTCACTAATCACTATGAGGGACTTCATTATATAAAGGAGTTTTTCTATACATCAATCTATATTTCAGACTATTTACCAAGAGATTATCAAAATTCAACGTCGATGATTATTCTATTTCAAGCATTCAAATATAGAATGTACATTCAAGCAATAAGACTATACAGCTCAACATCCAAAAGAGGACAAATCTTCCGGTTGATATAGATAGCTTAATATAGAGCTTAAGAATGGGTATCGGAACTCCTAAAAATGTAATGACGTAAGTTGTTAGTGCTAAGATAAAGCTGTGACCAGATAAGACTCTCATTGGAAGGTTCCAGATTATGTTTATGGCTCTCTTACAAATATTGAATGCACCAACTTTGATGCTTAAGAAGGTAAAGGACGGTGTAAAATTTAATGTCCATCGCCACAATGTTGCGTCAGAGCTCTAAATATGTTTCGTTATTAATATAATTATGGATTCTGATATTAATATAATGATAGATTGATATATAAACATAATGTAATTGTTCTGGAGCTTCTATATAACAATGGTTTGTATTATAGTTAACTGATTATCGCAAAATATTTACAGGAAATATTGCAGATAATCACCACATATTTCGATGATAAGTTGCAGATAATCACTCCAGATATTAATTCTAATATCAGAAATGAAGTTTGATTTAGAAAAAATGAAAAATGCTCTAATTTTAAAGTTTTTAGTAGTTTGTCTTTTTCCACGTAATCTTTGACTCGATATCAAATTATTCGAAATAAAAACTATTTTGTCTCATCAAAAATATAACCAATTCCAAATAGAATTAGTTTATTAGCACTTCAATTCAGGCCTTTTGCGTAATGTGAGCAAAGATCTGGTGACTGTAGGAGTGACAGGAAGCTCCAATAGGTTAGAGTCAGGAATCCCATCAGAAGTCTCAGGAGATCTCGTAAATTTTGAGCGATTTGGCTCGAAAGTCGCGGTAATATCTCTTCGGAAGCGCGGCGTCTAATCTCAGTCTGACGAGTTAATCCGCCGGACACAATAAGTCTCTCCGCGGTCTTCCCGGAATATTTATGCCAAGTTAACTTTTGATGGAAACTCCAGGTGGAATATTTATGTCAGAGTTTGTCTTTGGTTAAGAGGAACTGGAAGATCGAGTGTTCTGAACAGCTCTCCAAAGTTTGCCCTAAGGTTATTTTCGATGAGAGCTTTGAGATGTTGAAGATAATAAGTTAGAAGTGAGTTATGGAAATTTTATTAGTTGATATATAATATCACAAGTCAGAATTCCCCGTAATCTATTTTGTATGGCGATACTATAACGTGAGAAATAATTAACTAGGAGTAATTAATTATAGTATGCAAATCTAAATAATGTGGCATACATTCTATTCAAGGCAATAGATAAAAAAAGTTCCTATAATATGCTGTGCAAAATATCAAATGTAATTTATTAAATGAATTAAACTTATTAGGTTTCCATTGAACGTTGTAATAAATACGAAAAATAATAAACTGGTGGCGCAGTATATAAGTTGAATTATATATCGTTCAGCAAACTAGCTTTCATACTAAGAATAAGTGACTGAGTATTATAACTAAATCATTAAAAGGCTAAACTTTCCAAGGAGACTAACCAATTGAGAATGGCAGAAACAGTCCCCTCTTAATCTCCTATGGCCCCACCATAACTTTCTATAGAGCAAATACTAAAATATTCAAATTTAATTCCCTTATTCACTTAAAGATCATCTTCAGTTCATAACATGTGTATAAGTTTCCTGTTATTCCACTATTACTAAAATATAAAAGAATAGAAATGTTGTACCTCGTTTTCAAATAATATCAGAAAATGAAAATTGATGCGAAAATTTATCAGATGTCACATCAGTTCATTAATAACAGGGTATTTAAAAAATAGATAAAATAACCTCATCCTACTCAATTTTTGTATAGCGAGGCAATATTTCCATAAATATAGCGAACTACATTAAAGAAATTTTTTTTATAAAGTCGCAGTAATTTACTGATAATTTTATTATAGTTGGAGATTTGGCGTTTTTTTTCTACAATAAACAGTATGGGCCACAAAAATGTTTCCGCTTTTTCAAATGATTGTAAATCGTTAGCCAATGGACGAAAAAACTGAATATTGGTCTCTTTTTCTCCGCCTCTTATTTCACTATTAACAGGTAGAAACATTTTTGAACTGATGGACATAGTTTAAGAACAGGTAAGCAAAAAGAGAGGGTGACTATTTTTGTCATTGCTCGAAGGTTATTCACAGAGCTAACTCTGTGATTTTACTTACTAAAAGGTACTGAATAAAAGGAAAAAATACAATGGTAGAAATTTTAATACAGGGTGCTTACATTTCTTCCTTGGAAACTATTTTGAAATAGAACAACTTCAGTGACATTTTGATCTCATTGAAGTTTTCACTCTTAATATTCGTTCTTCGCTTGTTCATTGGATGGTTAACGCCAGTTTCACACTGCATTTTTATCAGCGCGGAAGAAAGCTCTTCTTAAAATGTGTTCGAACATGCGCTTTTTTTATCACTGAAGTAAAAATTGAATGTGATTTTTCCATCAGCGATAAAAAAAAACGAAAGTGTAAACACATTTTAAGAAGAACTTTTTTCCGCGGTGTTAAAAATGCAAGTGTGAAGCGAGCCTTAACCATACAATGAACTAGCGAAGAACGAATATTCAGAGTGAAAACTTCAATGAGTTCAAAATATCACTGAAGTTGTTCTATTTCAAAATAGTTTCCAAGGAAGAATTGTAAGCACACTGTATTAAAATATCTACCATTATAATATTTTTTCCCCTTTTATTCTGCCTTTTAGTAAGTAAAATCACAGAGTTAGCTCTAAGAATGACCTTCGCGCAATGACAAAAATAATCACCCTCACTCTTTGCTTACCTGTTCTTAAACTATTTCCATTAGTTCAAAAATGTTTTTACCTGTTAATAATGAAATAAGAAGCGGAGAAAAAGAGACCAAGATACAGTTTTTTCGTCCATTGGCTAACAATTTACATGTATTTGAAAAAGCAGAAACATTTTTGTGGCCCCATACTGTATTGGTAATTATTACCATCGCAAAATCGCGTATTAAAATAGGATCCCTACTTTCCGAAGAAGTAATATTGTTCTTAGGTTCTTGTCTCAATTCATGATCTGTGGTATGTTTTGGTTCTACGCTATTAGAGTGATGAATAACAACACATAACTCCTTCTCCACAACATTCTCTATGGAATATAAGTTAAGATTCAGAGTTGAGGTCTATGCGCAGGGTCCTAGGAAAATTCGTCCACGGAAAATACGTCCACAGAAAATTCGTCCATTTTCTTAAATTAGGAATAGAAAGAAAGACAAAATTGAGTGTTTACAATAAATGTAAGAGATAATAATAAAGTTGCATAAAATCTGGTTAGATGGAAATAACACATATATTCAGCAGTTATAACTGTTGATGAAAAAAGCTAATATATTATAGCATTTATAATTTTAAAAAATAAAATAAAATATCTTAATCAAATAATTCGATTGAATAGCTGGACTTTTTCAGCAATCCGAAACTTAGGCAATATTTGTAAAAAAAAATTGTTTCATTCGGAGTGTATTGCAATACTAGCTTTATATTTGTTCGTCAATAACTTTATATTTTGGCCTTTCATGCTGTGTGTCACCTCTCTTTGTTAGAATTCTTTTAGTTTGTGTTAACTCTTATTGGGATGCTCTTTCTTGAACATTCCATATTTTTCATGGATATAACAGGTTTTCGCAATGGTTTCGTCTTCTCCGTTTTGTTCCAATGTACGTAGCTTCAAAGTAGTTAAAAAAACAAAGGCCATCCTTGTATAAATTTTCATTAACGCCAACAACATCTTCAGGTGTTAAGAACGCTAGGGCATCAAACATTTTATTTTAAATTAAATTCATGAAATTATCATATATCTATCAAGATAATTATTTTTTCATTAAACAATCATGAATTGCTCAATGGATACGACGTAGTACATAAACTATGTAGTATCACTTACATACATTAAACTATTTTATATCAAAACATTTATCATAACTGTTTGTTTCATTTAACTCAATTATTTTATGTTTAGTGGACGAATTTTCCGAGGACAAATTTTACGTGGTCGAAAATTTCTTGGACGAATTTTCCGGTCACGATGCACATATACACAATTTAGTTAACTCTAAAGCTGTAAAATGCTACACAAGTGAATCCGAAGCTACCGCCAGGTAACACCATACCGTAGCGTGGATCGCCCGATTGAAGAGTGAACACCATTGTTATTATGCACAGGCCTTATATATGCTTCTTGAAAGACATAGAATCAGAGTTTACAAGAGCGAGAACAAATCACGTACGATGGACATAAAACTGAAAGAGCTTGTTACAGAAAGGACCTGATTAGAAAACACTATCAATAAAGAATTTGTTTTATTATCCTAAATTCTAATCAATGCAATTATCATAATCTATAATCTTAAAATTTCTTGATGTTTATAGAAAATAATCTCATGATGCTTATAGAAAATAAGTAAATGGTACGATCTAGTCTTCTATTAATAACAAACATCAAATCGTTCTACTGAAATCTTAATTTTAAATATGTTTAGTACAAAATGTAAATCTATAATGTTAAAATTCTAAAGACTTGATAATAAAAGCTGCAGTTGTGATACTAGGACAGTTTTATTTATAGTATATTGATCTTAATTGCTTGATAGAAAACACGTGTTCAATTAGGAAGA
Organism: Caprella mutica; assembly: GCA_947561585.1. Taxonomy (NCBI): domain Eukaryota; kingdom Metazoa; phylum Arthropoda; class Malacostraca; order Amphipoda; family Caprellidae; genus Caprella; species Caprella mutica. Next base: position 76,684 of record CANNZV010001754.1, on the reverse strand, counting down.
TTATTGATCCCAAATATTGCAATTAATATGCCAGTAAAAACAAAATGGTGACGCTAAAAACTTACGATGTATTTCATTTGTATTACATTGCTACCTTGTATAATAAATTGAACTATTATACAGAAACATTGAATTAATACTTTATAACTGTGTTAGAAGTAGTTTTCAAATATTGCGGAAGGTTATGTTATGGTCGGATTTATTTGTAATCTTGTTATTCACATAATTCAAAAATACTTCAACCAAACTGCCTGAAATCTGATGGGACGATTGATCATTATACAGGAACTATTTGATTATATTTTGGGAGCGATCAGGTCGAAGGTCTAGGTTATTTATAACTCAAAAATTATTCAAATAAATTTCCTGAAATTTGTTAGGACGAAGGGTCATAATTCAGGAATCATTTGATTATATTTTGGGAGGTATGCACTCTACGCAGTTATATTCCTATATAACTGAATTATATTGGATGGTCAAGGTCATTTACAAGTGGCAATGAAGGTATGCACTCTATACGTATGTATCCATGATCAAAGTACATAAGCATACATATATATACCTAAATATCAATTGGTTATTCTGCAATCTATGATGCGTCACAAAAGTCATTTTTGTACCTGACACGAAACTGACACAAGTAAAAAATATTTACACCTGGCAAAAGGAAGGATAGCATAGATACGATACGTCACTTTGACGTCAGAAAAACACTTATATACTCTACTAACTATAGTATACTCTTGGAATAGTGATAGTACTGATAATGGAAAATTATTTGTTTCCACCATTATAATTTGTACCTGTATTTCATATAATAACTATATTTCATATAAAACTGACATTTCATATCAAACATCTATTCGAAGTTTCATAAAATGTATATAATTTTATACTCTGTTTTTGAAAAAAAATTAGTACCTACTTCACATTTTTGTAGTAAATTTTCGATATCTTTCATTCCAGTGCGATTATAAACTTGGCCAATATAAGGTAAGGGACACTGGACCAATTAACGGTTGTTGTACAATGAACAGCGTTGATCCAATGCAATAAAGACGAATTTTCAACTACAGTTGTCAAACAGCTCAAACATTAGTTAACCAATCAAATAATTTTTTGATATACCATTCATGGAAAAGTGATTTTCCGATGCATACAAATTATAGTTATTTATAGTATGGGATATAATCGATTCTCAAAATGGCTGATTCTTCCTATTGCTTTACATTTAACTGCGTCTGCTTATATAGCACACAGGCAGAATGGAGGTCTATGAACAGATACTGTAATAATTAAAATATTAAGAAAGATTAATACGATATCAAAACTTAATAAACTAGATATGAATTGGTTTTCTACGAAATTGAAAACTATTAGATAGTATATATATGTCGCAATCTAATTAAGCAATTTATGTTTTTATAGTCGTACCTTCTATAGGATATATTACGCTTTAGCGGACATTTCCAAATTTTCGATCATTTAAGAGAAAAATATAAAATTATCTCTTTTAATCCGTTAATACTTATTAAAATAACGAGTTAAAATGTTAAATTATGAAAAAATTCTTATTTGATTGAAAATGTGTAGTAATGTGATCTTACTCTAAATGAATATTACATCATTATTCATTAAATGATTGCAGTGTCTCCAGATCTTGTTTCTATTCAATATAATATTCTAGTGTTCATTTTTCAGTTAGTTAATCCGTTACTCTGCCATTAATTATATACGAGTACATTCGGTATAAGTTATGATAGTGCAAACTATCCATTCTATATTAGTTTATTTAATGTGCATTATTTGTTCCTTTACTGTGCAATATATAACACTAAATCTTTTCGCTATCCACCAAACGATCAGTTTTATCAAAATATATTTGTTGATTAAATATATTTCTCATCCACGGGTCATGCTAGTTTATATTTATATTATATGAGGAATATATCCCTATATTGTTAATGGTGTAAAGCTAATAAAGCGTAAATGAAGTTAAGTAGGTAATAGGATTACCCTCTTTTTACAAATTTATTATATCCCATATCCTATAAAAATAATAATTCAGGTAAATAAATTTTCAATTTGTTACCTAGTGTATACATTATTATTTTATCTATTTCATGTTCACTATTTACATATTATGATAAAATTAAGCATTACAGTTAGGCTGATTTTAATGACAGACCGTGTCTTTATCATCTTGCGTTGCTTAATTAAATACTTTTGAGAGTGCTGGTGTCACGTAAGATTAATTACGTGATAAAATGTTAATGTTACAAATTACAGATGTTCAGCGGAAAAGTAAATAAGGCAATGAAGTGAAAATGTCTGAATTCATTCTGGCCTAAAAAGTGGACAGATGTGAAGGAAGAAAGAAGATAGGTAGGACGGAAACACGACAGGATATGTTGTTGGGAACATTTAAAATTATTTAAAGTTAAAGAAAAATGTATCTGTAATAACTTTTTGACGTTTTTTTAAATTCATATTTACAAGAATATAGTTTGCTATTGTTAATGCTTGTGGATATTTTATAATAATTAGTCTGGGTACACGATGACAAATTTGTAAGTTTTAAAACAATTGAAATTAGAAAACTGTGATAAGTGAAATTAACATCATTAGGAGACTCTTTCCTTTGGGTACACGGAAAACTTTCAGGCGGAAAATTGTCGAAGCGGAAAACTGACAAGCGGAAAACTGCCAGCCGGAAAACTGCCAGTCACTTACTGCCAATATATGTAAAATAAATTAAATGAATGTTAAATCAACTTATCTGTATGTTCATTATTTATTACATTTACAATAATTATTGTATTCTCCATATCATTAACATGCTTTCATTTTTAAAATTTTCATTTAAATGTAAAAGTAGTTTGATTAATATGCAATCCCATTCAATCGAGTGAAATTGTCAGAGAATTAGGCAGGTAATAGCAGTTCAATAATTATTGTCATAGATGTTGGGTTGCAAATTTTAAATATTTCACAAATATTAAGCTTGATGGCTTGTTTCAATTCTTAAATTATAAACAAGAAAGAAATAATTACTGACTAAACCTGTTATGAACTGATAATGTAAAGATGCGTTGTGTAAACAAAGAATACAATTATTTCTATGTTTCATCTCTTAGTATTTTCTAAGAAAAGTTTTAGTTATTAATTTCCATCTTGTACTTGTTTTTTTTTTCCTCAGTAATATTAATATAATAATTTATTTCATATATTTTTCTAACTATATTTTGTTGTATACTAATTAAAAATTAATGTCCACTTAACCCCTTAACGAAGGGCAAACGCCGATTTTTTTATAAATTAAAATGTTATTAGTGACAAAAGTTATAAAATTGCCAGTATGTGACTGGCAGTTATCCGCTTTGGCAGTGAGTTGGCACAGCGTCGGATATGAACTGGCCCCATTGCAAAAAAAAAACGGTACTGCAGCAGTACATTGACAATGGTAACTATTACAGGCACTATTTCGTTTATAAGTGAATAGCAGGAACATGGGCTGGCTGACACTCGTGAAGAGTCTGAACGTGGCGTCTGTCATAAATAATTTGTGCCGACGTTTACGCAAAACTATAATATTTACTGAGATTTTCCAATCAAAACTAGAACTGTCGTTCGTAGAGCACATACCTTCACCGCCGCTACATTTTGAGTTCTTGTTGAGTTATAAGTGACCTTGACCTTCACCTTTCACCCTATCGCTCCCAAAATCTTATCAAATGGTTCCTGAATAATGACCAATGTAGTCAAATTAATAATAATGAAATATAGAAAAATAAGATAGAAAGAAATAGATGTATAGCTATAGAATATAGAGGTTGACCGTTTACTTTTTTATCGCGCCTCTATAATTATTAACAAGCTAAAAACATATAAGACACTTAAGAGCAAGAGGATACTTAATATCAAGGGGAAACTTGAAGGAACAAGAATATACTTAGGAACAAGAGGATTTACAGGACTAAGAAGACACTAATGAACAAGAGGACACATATAAACAACATGACACACAGGATTAATAGGACACACATAGGAACAAGTAGCGCACAGGAATAGAGAACACACATATATGGACTAGAGGAAAAAATAATAAAATAATTGAAATATAGAATAGTGAAACTGAAATAAATAGTTATATAGCTAACTATATAGTATATAGAGGTTGGCCGTTTTTTATCGCACCGCCATATAGTTATGAGAAGACACTTAGAGCAAGAGGATACTTATGAACAAGTAGACACTTAAAGGAACTTAAGAGGATACTTAGGAACAAGTAGACACTTAAAGGAACTTGAGAGGATACTTAGGAACAAGTAGACACTTAAAGGAACTTGAGAGGATACTTAGGAACAAGTAGACACTTAAAGGAACTTAAGAGGATACTTAGGAACAAGTAGACACTTAAAGGAACTTGAGAGGATACTTAGGAACAAGTAGACACTTAAAGGAACTTGAGAGGATACTTAGGAACAAGTAGACACTTAAAGGAACTTAAGAGGATACTTAGGAACAAAGGGATTTATTAGACCAAGAGAACTCACATAGGAACATAAAGAACATAAAAATATAGAAAACACACAAAGGACAAGCATAGAAACTATGGAGGAGAAAGAAAATATTAATTATGAAATATTGAACAAATAACACTGAAAGAAATCGATATATAACTATAGAAGTTGACCGTTTTTTATCGCGCCTCTATAATTAGTTACAGATGTAAAGAAAGTGAAATCATTTTAGAGAATGAATGTTGTCAACAGTAGCCATATGTAGTAATAGATTTTCGTAATTTTGATTTCATATTTCAACTTTAATAGATTAAATAATAATAATAAACTATAAGATAACAAGCTGAAATAGAAAGACGGTATCCACCATACAACCATTGGTCATAAAATTTATTGTCAGATCCAGGTTTTCCACCCTTTTCCTGATGATGAATAGAAATCTTTCTATTCGAAAGCTTGAAACCGGAAAAAACCTGCAACGTTGAGTTTAAATAACATCATAATAATATGAATTTCCCTCTGAGTTTGAATCTTTTCCATAGATTTTCCAAATTTCAGGCAATTTGGTTGAATACTTTTTGAAATATGCGAATAACAAGATTTCAAATCTCTCTATAGACCTATAACGAATACCGTTATGAATACATATATTTTGTATCCTATTTTCAGTAATTATTAGATAGGAAGAAAGGAAGAACGTAGCTATGATACGCACGGGAATACAGCATATTGATATGATATTTTGATTCTTACGTTTTTATTCCATTTTTATATGTATTTCATCTATAAAATATATCAGTGTATGCAGAATAATAAATTTGAAAAAGATTCAGGGTATAATATAAATATATATTGTCTAAGTAAAGATAATTGTTTTTTTAATTATTTAAAGAAGGTCTGCTTCTTCTGGCAGAGGGCCTTTAAAAAAAATAGCCATTAATCAATAATTAACTAAATTTGAGAAAATTGAAAATCGTTATTTAAACGGAAAAGTAAGTAAATATTTAAAACAAGATCAAAACTTATCCTTCTGCAATTTTGCGAAGGTAATAAACTCTAATGAAAATTTAATTGAAGAACTGCATTGTCCTTGATACGATCAAACTAGAATAATCTCTAAAGTTATTCAATTTTGTGCAAAAAAGGGGTGGACAGAGCATCACTCTGGCGCCGCATATTTAATTAACGAAACCCGTGACATTGATAAATTCAGAAAAATAAACACAATTGAATATTATTCTAGAGAAGGAGAAAATATTTGAAATTTAATTTTGAGTTTTTTTGTTTGATCAGAAAACTTAAATTTCTTTCAATATTATGAATTGGTAGAATTTTGGATTCATATACCAGGACTTGTTAGTTGGATACAAGTTGAATAGAGTATATATACATATGAATTCTATAGCCAATACCATCACGCACTGTAGCCAATAGTAAGTTACAAAGAAATGAATAATTTTCGGTAGAAAGGACTTCCTATTGGCCTTTTTGTGTATTTACCCTTTGTTGAGAATTGGAATATCATAAAAATTGTATTTAAAAAATTCAAAATATTTTGAAGGGAAGCTTATAATTGCTAATTTGCGGTTGGAAAATATCTGCAAGTAATTATCTGTGAATCATAATAGGTAATGAAATATTATCAAATGGTTCTCGTCTATAAAATAATCTTTTGTAATTATTACAAACTATTACTTCGAAGTTAGATTAGAATAAAATGAGAAAAGTTAAATAATGCTGTTAAAAGAAACATAATGTACTATAAAAAAATGTATCATATACGTCATTCGTGTCAGAATTGTACGCAAATAATTTTTTTAATCTAATTCTGTTAGTTTTAATATGAATCAGTAAAATTTGGTTAGTTATATGACAACTCATGAGCAATGTACCAATACCATTTGAACCTCATCTGCACAATAGTAAACAAGCGACATCCATTTTAGTGATCCATTTTTGCGGACAAAATGCCTATGGACAAAATATCTACGGACAAAATCCCTACAGAAAAAACGCCTATGGATAAAATGCCTAACGGACATAATGCCTCATGGACAGAATGCCTAACGTACAAAATAAATGAATATAGAATATAAAAATAATAAAATAATGATGTAAAAGAATACTCTAAAGAAAATAAAAGAATGAATTCCATATATAGATAAATGGGCCGAGTAGAAAATATTGAAGTGATATGTGTAATGAAATGATTATAGGTAAATAAAGAATAGTATACATTATATTGTATAAAACTTTATCATCGAACGAACATCATATAATATTTTTTTAATTTTTTGTAAAACGTGTCAGACACAATTCATGAAAGATATTGTAATATTTTTTCCAACGGAGCTTCTAATACTAAAGTTGTTAAATAATACAAATATCTGCAGGGTTTTTATAAACGTGTAAACATGGGCACCAAACTTGCTTTAGAATTTCAAATGCAACTATAAAGTTAAAATAAATAAACATCAGTATATAAATTGAAGGTGATTATAGCTTTCTAACAAAATATACAATACTAGTGTATTTTCCCGTTGAAAGAACGGATCAACATCAAGACCAATTTATTACCCGTTATTAGGTTACCTTTACTGAATTCAATTAAAATTAAATTTTCTGCATGGTCTGATTTATTTTATAGATAAAAACCATATAATAATTGAATGAAAACAGAAGGAATATAAATATCAAGTCAATATATTTCCGTGAGTATCATAGTTACATTCTTCATGTTTAATATCCATCGTGTATATGCGGCATAGAGTTATGATAAACTACTTTAGAGAGAGGAAGTGTTGCAGCGATTGCAGGACGCTAAGGAAAACGGTGTAAAACCTTATTTTGTTTCAGTTATATCACTTTCCATTAAATATTTTTTCAGTTACATACATATATCATTTCTCCATTGAACTGACGCTAGATTGCCAATCACGTGACCCAAAAATAAGGATTATAGCATCCCGCAAGACGCGATATTATTTTGGTCACTGAATCACCACTTGATATGCGGACACCTAGAGAGAGGGAGCTGTTCCAGTGATGCAGGGCGTTCTTGTGCACCCAATTTCTTCAGTGTACAGAGTGACGCAAAGGGGGATGAGTGTTACACAGCTCGCTCCGCCAGGTGTATATAATTTGCAATGATGATCAATTATATTTAAATTTATTGGGGAAATTAAAGGTTTTCAAACACATTTATTTATTATTTTGAATTTATTTCAATGTGGTATCATGATTACAAAAGAGAGAGATAAAAATTGTTCAAAATGAACAAAATTTTGTAGCTATACCACCACATGTTGAGAGAAAAAATCCAGCACCTGCTGTAATTACATAGAGTTAATATTATAAATATAGAGTCATTGAATAAATATTATACACAGCAGTCACGTGACCCCAAATAGGGTCCTCCTAAGATGAGATAAAATGTATAAATAAATAAACACACTTCGAGTATTATTAGGACAGATTTAAAAAAAACAAAGAAGAATATAAACACTATTCCAAAATCAATATAGAATAAGATGATTAAAGATATCTAGTAAAAAAAGGAACAAAGAGCAAACACTCAAGTGATAAATCACAAACACAGCAAAAAAAAACGAATGTTTACACTAAGCACGCTAAGTTACAAATCATAAAGTAATTGTGATTCAAAACAAAGCTCTATGTTAACACTTGGTCTCACGCTTTAGAGATTTCAAATCTTTATCGATTATTCCCATATTGTATATAAATTTACAATGCTTTTTAGGCATTTTGTCCGTTAGGCATTTGGTCTGATAGGCATTTTGTCCGTTATGCATTTTGTCCGTAAGCATTTTGTTTGAAGGCATTTTGTTCGCTCACAATTTTAGCGTACCAATATTTTGTGCTGGTGCCAACATGTATATTAGTCGTAGATAGTACACCATAAGTCACATATGTCACAATGCTAGAATATAAAAAAAAACAATCAGCTAGGATAGGTTTTGCGTCCGCCAAAAGTTTTGATGAATGACTCAGCTCTTTTCGACAGAGAATCGTCCCAAAGAAATTTCCTCTTTTGATTTATCCATTGATGAATCTATTTTTTCCCTATTTGATTCCCAAAATTAAAGTTGAAATGTAAAACCTTCTGTTACTAATATACTAAAGCGATACACAGATATTATCACAGATGTCTAAACTAATCCACACAATGAATTATTATCCACACCATCTAATTAATTTATCCAAACTATCCACACAATCTAATTTACTTATCCAAATTATCCACATATTCTAATTTACATATTCAAATAATTCAACTAGTGTAATTATCCACACCATCTAATTCATTCATCTAAATTATCCATACAGTCTAATTCAATGAACCAAATTATCAACACAGTCTAATTCAATGAACCAAATTATCCACTCAGTCTAATTCACTTGTCCAAATTATCCACCCAGTCTAATTATCCACAATATTGCTCTAAATTCTTCTTTGAGGCAAAATTCCAAGTTTTCAAATCATCTCGAGATGAAGTGCAAGTTTCCCTCGTGAGTTTTCCCTCTAAGGCCTAAGCAATGGACCAAGCAAACAGATTAGGCATTTAGCTCATCTACATTCAACTCCAGGGACATTGCACGTGACTTTTGACCTGAGGACTGTACTGCTCTTGCTGAAAACTCTGCTGCTTGCAATTAACCCTATTAAATTAGCTGTGCATTTGAGAGAAGGAAACTGCTCGTCTGGAATGTTTAATCACTTTTTTGACGTAGTAATAATGATCATTCTCAATGTTCTTCTTCAATTACATACTAAATTATTGGAGATAGAACTGTTCTAATAAAAAATAAATTGAGTGCATTAATGTCGAGTCAAAGCAACTGTTCATAATGACAAAATGACTCTTTCCCTGTGTGTAATATACTTGCATATAGAATAATGTATTTCGATACGAGGTATAAATCATTTTGTGATGTACAATTCATTTTTTATATATGATAATATCATTGTTGTGAAAGCTATTTGTCGGAAATAGAAAAAAGACATTTCGAATAATATTATTTGATAGCAAGCATTTGTAAGAAAATTTTCTTTTGAAATTTGATTAAAAAAATTATTTTGAAAATAAGGAAAAAATATTTTGAAATTTGAAAAATAATTTTGAAAATTTGAAAAAAATGTTTTACGAAAAGAAAAAAATACTTTCAAAATTTGAAGAAATTATTTAAAAAAAATATTTCTTCAACATTTGAAATTTAGTACAAAATTAAATTAACAGTAAATGACACTATGCTGCAGTTATCTAAATACAGAAACACTTCTCATATATTTTTGTACTTCATAGAAGCAGAATCATGGAATATAATATAAAAAAGACGTACATAACAATCTTATTTACCTGAAAGTGCATCATTGTGGTGAATAAATAAGAGCTTTGCCTTAGTTTACTCTACTGCATTACCAATGAATTGCATCGCCACTCCTACTCCTTAACTTTCTTAAAGACGAAGTAAACCTAACCGCAATTCCTCCTACATAAACATATGGCCTCCTCTATCATCATAAGGCCTTCTCTATGAAAATAAGGCCTTCTCAATGAACGGAAGGCCTTCTCTAAGAACGCATGGCCTTCTTTAAGAATACAAGGCCTTCTCTAAGAATTCATGCCTTCTATATGAACACAAGGCCTTCTCTATGAATGCAGGGCATTCTTTAAGAACACAAGGCCATCTCTATGAACACTAGGCCTTTTCTATGAACACAAGTCCTTCTCAATGAAAACAAGGCCTTCTCTATGAACAAAAGACATTACCTATGAATGCGAGGTCTTCTCTATGAATTCAAGACCATATCTATGACTACAAGGCCTTCTCATCTACACAGCAGGTTATAGTCTCTATCACCAAATTCCATCTAGAAAAAATATGGTGGGGACATCTGAGAATCAGAAGGGGTCCTACCATAAATTACTTGCTGAAACTTTTCATATATTTAAAGCCTTCTATTTTATATATTAAATACTGTAAGCATTATTATGACGGCGCCAAACAACTCTTAATCTCCTATGGCTGCACCATAACTTTTACCCTGGGTCATTCATTAAGAATGTTTATTGTACTCTTTATTACAAATAATGAAAAGAAAACACAAGAGGTTGTACTAACTACACACAAAACTATTTGTAGTAAAAACATTTCTTACTCTTCAATCTTCTTACTTTTTACTACAAATCACCGGCAATGTACTGACGCTAAGTCAAAACACAAAAAGGCTAACACATTTTCTACGGGAGATGGTTTGGCTGGTAACAAAGGTAGGGGGAACGTTATTCAAAGAGTACATCAATCATTTAGACAGTGACAGATATGAAATCTTGGTGCATAGTCTAGCTACAGAGTGATATGAGCTCTTATAAGCTGTATAATAACTAGGATTTAAATACAGTACATCATCTTGAGGAAAGAAATTATAAATTTCCAATAGATAAAAAGTAAATAACTTCATATGTAAGTACCTCTATTTGAAAGAGAGAAAGTTATGGTGGGACCATAGGAGATTAAGAGAGAATGTTATGGTGGGACCATAGAAGATTGAGAGAGAAAGTTGTGGATGGGCTATAGAAGATTATACCTACTAATCTCCAACTGCGCCACCATAACTTTGTCTCTGTAAATTATACATATCAATGTTGTTTATTTTCTATTCACTATGAGAGGCACGCAGACGTGATTTGTTAGCAATTTGATATACAAATAATTAAACACACTTTGCAACAAACACTCTCTACCTGAAGTGAAGAGCTTGCATTAATTAATTCTCACTCACTTTCAACAAGTTAATGAACAAATTGATTGTGTACATCAGTTATATGCTATGCTATTTTGCTCTAATGATATATTGAAAATTAAACAATGCTTTTTAGGCAACAGACTGTTGAAAATAATTGAATATTATGTAACAGCAGCACATGATTTTCTACCTTTTTTTTCAAGATACGAATTTATCGTAAATGTTATGATGAACAAGAATTATTTATTATTATACAACAATACTTCCAAATCGGTATTGAAGATTGAAGTAAGCCCCCATTTAATCTTCTATGGCCCCACCATAACTTTTTCTCTGTGCTATTTAATGAAACTTAGAGTCGAAACAGAAATATAAGTAAGGAGTTCAATGGAAATATTATGTCGATGTAAATGATGATCAAATGAATGTATTTCTTGAACTATGACATTCAGATGAAAGATACTAAACAAGAGAATAGATACAATTACAGTTCAAATAGAATCAATATGCGATAAAGAGTATTTCTTTGACCCACAAAGTATTTCTTGAAAAAGAGATGGGAAATTGAACAATGAATTAGAAGTAAAACCATCAGTAATATTATATTCAATCAATACAAATTTATCTCAACTTAATTCTCACCTTTTTACAATATTTCATACAAATCAAAATGCAAATTATATATAGGGACCATAGAAGGTTGAATCTGTTCCTCCCATCATATTCTATGGGCCTCCCAAAACATTCTCTCCGGAAATTGCCAGCAATTGGAATATAAATGTGATCATTCCGCATAAAATGTCAGACTTCAAATATTCGAAGAAATCCTCTTGAAGATTTAATCTAACAATGACATGTAGCTTCTAAGTGAGGTAATCTCAAGTCAAACAGTATAACACACAGAAATGAAATAATATTCGAACGAACTGGATTATAGAGAACTGGATTTATTTATATTTGAATAAATAAAAAAAAACATTGTCACTTACGTCCTTAAAAATGATTTGAATTTAATTTTGGAGACACAGCAGATGTACGTGACCCGGATAATTGGGCCACATGACAATTGGGCCCCACGACAATATATTGAGCCCCACGACAATTTACCCTCAAGATAATTCAACCCTGAAAAAGGGGGGGTAGCAGACACAATATAGAAGTGTTACTTTATTATTACTAGGTTTGTATGACAATATTATCTTTGAAATTTGTTTTATATTCTCTAGAAAAATACTCCTCCTATTCTCTAAATATATTCTCCATATTTTCTAAAAAAAATCCTTCTATACTCTGAAGTATGCTTTATATTATCTAAAAATATGCTTTATATTCTTTTTATTCTCAATTCATAATAAGTGCTGTAATTCGATTGATTAACTTGATAATAAAGGGTTATATAAACAAGCCCCTTATATTACATTACATTTTATGTTTCGGTGTAATGGAAATCTTTAAACAGTTCAAATAAGTCGTATTTACTTGAATCATGTCATTTGGTATAGATCCAATGTGTACATCGTCAAAGTTCGTCTCTTTTTAATGAAGAGGTAAATTTTAAAGGTTTCTTCGTTATATTGAACTAACAAAATGGAAGACTTGTTAGGATAAAATGAGGTTATCATAATACTTTTTGTAATATTAATTTATAAAACTTTTCAATATTGAACACTGAACAGCTTTCAATATATTCACATTTACTTTAATTTGGCTAGTACATTCCAATAAATTTGGTATATCTTGGCGGGAGGATACTATAGTCTTCTAAAATACCTACATTCTTATTTTCTATTGGCTTCATCCTATACTCATTCACTACATGTACAGTAGAGTACTATAGAGTTTTTCTACAGTATCTTGGAATTATTATGCATACGTGGCCTATTATTATTTATAATAGTTTCATAAAATATAGTATTTATGCATGAAAAGATCATATTTTTCTTAACGAAATTATTTTTTTCATATTAGGAATATTCTATATTTCAAATATGCTCAAGATTACATTTTATGCAAAAAGCATATTTTCACAACCCTTGTTATTACAGTAGAAATGGTCTTAATGCCCAATTGTCCGGGGCTCAATTATCGGTGAATATACTGTAGATCACGAAGCCTGTAGACACTGAAGATGATGAGGCCTGTAGACACTGAAGATGATGAGGCCTGTAGACACTTAAGATGATGAGGCCTGTAGACACTGAAGATGATGAGGCCTGTAGACACTGAAGATGATGAGGCCTGTAGACACTTAAGATGATGAGGCCTGTAGACACTGAAGATGATGAGGCCTGTAGACACTGTAGATGATGAGGCCTGTAGACACTGTAGATGATGAGGCCTGTAGACACTGAAGATGATGAGGCCTGTAGACACTGTAGATGATGAGGCCTGTAGACACTGAAGATGATGAGGCCTGTAGACACTGAAGATGATGAGGCCTGTAGACACTGAAGATGATGAGGCCTGTAGACACTGAAGATGATGAGGCCTGTAGACACTGTAGATGATGAGGCCTGTAGACACTGAAGATGATGAGGCCTGTAGACACTGAAGATGATGAGGCCTGTAGACACTGTAGATGATGAGGCCTGTAGACATTGTAGATGATGAGGCCTGTAGACACTGAAGATGATGAGGCCTGTAGACACTGTAGATGATGAGGCCTGTAGACACTGTAGATGATGAGGCCTGTAGACACTGTAGATGATGAGGCCTGTAGACACTGTAGATGATGAGGCCTGTACACTGTAGATGATGAGGCCTGTAGACACTGTAGATGATGAGGCCTGTACACTGTAGATGATGAGGCCTGTAGACACTGTAGATGATGAGGCCTGTAGACACTGTAGATGATGAGGCCTGTACACTGTAGATGATGAGGCCTGTAGACACTGTAAAAGTGGATTTGGTGTAAATTTGACAGAACGACTTTTTATTCAATGTAAATCCATATTACTAACTGCAGCCTCCGTTTAATTTGATTATAATTTTTATTTCAATGGAGTTGAAAGCTATTTTATAAAAAGGAAAAATTATTTTAATGTGTACATAATGTGTATCCATATTACGAACTACAAGCATATATTGCTCAACAATTTGAATTCTTTATAATCATGGATTTCACTGCAAATATAAGTGGGGGAAATAATTAAGCTTCTCTTCATACTTTTGAACTTGTTATCATTGGTTATTATATTATTCAAAGTTATTATATTTATTATATTGAATAATATCATTATCCAATATTTTCAAAATAAAGATATTTCGTTCAAATGTCTGTTCGGCCAAACGTTCGTTCGATCAAATGCGTTTCGGCCAAATGTCCTTCGGTCAAATGTCAACCGATGAGACTGTACACGTATACGGTACACGGAAAACTGCTAGGCGGAAAACTGCCATGCGGAATACTGCCAGGCGGAAAACTGCCGAAGAAGAAAACTGCCAGGCGGATTTATTTTATGATTTTCATTTATATGTAAAAGTATTAAAGTATTTAACAATCATAGATGTTGGATTGCAAATTATAAATACTAGTACAGTACCGGTTATTGAATCTAAATTATATTCGAATGAAAGTATGTATTATGGATACACTTATTTTGATTAAACTAAAACAAAATATCAGAAAAGGTAGAATATAAATTTGTTTTTTAAATAATTAATGTAAATATTATTGTAGCTCGTAGTCATGATACTGCCACAAATGATATGTTTTTCCTTTTAATACGTACGGACGCGGCTTTTATTATAGTATTGATTTACAAAATATCGATTGAAGTTGTTTTATAATGAGTATATGCGAATATTAAGCTATAATACTTATTCTATCCTTAAATTATAAACATAAAAAGAACTAATTAGACTCTAAACCCGTTATTAACTGATACTATAAAGATGCGTTGTGTAAACAAAGAAATTGTACTTTGTCTCTAATACAATTATTTCTTTGTTTCTTCTCTTATTTTTTTTCTATGCAAGGTTTTAGTTTTTAATTTCTATATTGAATTTGATTCATTTATGTAATATTTATATAATAATGTATTTTAAAAAATCTAATAAATTTGTCTACATTTAACTATTATTCTTGTTTTTTAGGTATAAAAGTAAAAATGAATGTCTCCTTAACTCCTTAACGAAGGACGAAAAGCTTTTTTTATAAACTAAAATGTTATTATTGACTAAAGTCATTAAATTGTCAGTAAGTGACTGGCAGTTTACCGCCTGGCAGGTTTCCGCATGGCAGTTTTCCGCTTACGCAGTTTTCCGCCTTGCAGTTTTCCGACTGGCAGTTTTCCGGACACCCTGTATACACTGTAAACTCGTATAGCATAAAGTCTGTATATAGAGACCCCTGTCGTCTCAATAAGTCGACTTCATTTCAGTTAGCCACAACTTGCACACAGAAGTTAGTCACTCGTATGATGTTTGGACAGAATATTAAATGACTTTCAATAGCTCTCAATATCAACCAATTAGAAACCAATTAGATGTCATTCACTTTTGTTTCCATTTGTTACGCTCCTTCTGCAAACCGTCCCTTTACCCCCCTGCATTGCAGTTCAATTATATAGAGGAATATCCCTCCTTCTGTCTCGATTAGGTATATGAAAGGTTGTTCAATGGGTCGTCATCACCATTCAATACTGGCTATTGATTACACTTTGTGAAATAAATAGAGGAAGTAAATCAATTAAATATATAACCAATAAAATTAATATTTAATATCACTGTGTTATTTCCTCTGGATCTCAGTCGATGAATATTAAAAGCCAAGATCTCTACAAAATAAAGAACAGATTTTAAAGACTCTAAATCAAATCTAAGCCCAATTTTAGAAATATATAATCTCTGAGATAATTATCTCATCAACTCCTATATTAGAGGGAAGTCTCACTACCAAAATCACAAACTTGAACTTATATCAAATGGTATTATGAGAAAGACAAGACTTGAAGTTATTATATAATTGTAATTATTTAAAAATTTCATTTTCTATGAGTTATAATAGAAGATAATTATCTGGACGGTTTGACTTACAGAGGATGCAGTTTTAGTTGCCAGTTCAAAGAAGCAAATGAATTGAAATTTTCTTCTGTTATGATGACTAATTTCTGAACCGTTTGCTTCAAATAACTTCATTTGAATTATAACTTTTATGTTTACTGTTGAATGAAAATCACAAAAAAGGTCTTTGTTTTCTATATGTCTACCTTCTGTAATAACTTTGAGACATACATCGCAATTTAGGTAATAAAACGGGGTGTAATAGAAGTGGAACCTGCCTGAAATATATAAGAGACACATTATGAAACAAGATGAATGCAGACATAATACTGATACCGAGAGTAAATCTTTTAATAAAGTCTTTGAGCGTCTGAGACCAAATTCTGCAGAATGAAAGTATCATTCAATGGAAACAATTTTAAATCCTAAGTATTGCATCAATATAATTTTAAAAGCAATCTTCTTTCTCAAAGTAGTAATAAGTAATGTTAGGCCCTATAAAACTGTTCTTTGAATCAAAGGTATCTCTATATGGCAAATAATCTATAATTACGGATATATTATTTATCTATAGAGTTAATTTAAACGACATGTTTGCCGCAACCCAGACGACCAATTTGAATGAAATCACTTGGTTCCAAATCTGGTCAGTCGAATACCTGCATCGATGGACAAGTGAGATTACAGCAGCACATCCGTAAACTGGATTAGTACTGGAACATCTTTGATGGAGAACTTGCATCTGTGGGTGCACCGACAATGTGGCCTAAGGCAACTGAGCCCCACGACAATTGGGCCCCACGACAATTGGGCCCGCGATAATTGGGTATACGGAGAAAGAAAAAAATTAATTTAGATTTGAATGTTTGAATTTATAATCAAATTAATTAAAAATAAAACACAGAGGATTTATGAACCTGTATTTTTTTAAATGAGAAGTTATTAAAAGTTCAAGAAAAAATGTATAAACCCTAATCAAAATTACAAATGGAAAAAACTAATTTACATTGGAAAAAATGTGACCAAGATTTTGTCCTCCTATATTAATATAATGGAGAGAGTATTAAAAACTACTGTACAATTGGCAAGAAGTTAAAGTGGATCACTTCTAAAAAATGGCATACCTTGTTATATTGTGGTATGTGATTGTATCCATTAGAAAGATTAGCGTTCAAGTATTGAGTTTTCATTACTGCAATAATTGTGAACTTCTGAGTATTACGATCATATGTAGAGTATTGAAGGTAAAAACATGGCAACTGATTAAGTTGATAATCCTAAATAGTGTTATATATTGAACACAATATAATAGCCAAATTTTCTATATCATCAAATAATGAATACAAATTACCTTCGCAGAGTGCAGAAGGTTATATCTTAGGTGACATTTACTTATAATCTTGTTATTCGCAAAACTCAAGAAGTATGTAACAAAATTGCCTGAAATTTGGTGGGACGATTGGTTAATGTCCAGGTACAATCTGGTAAAATTTTGAGAGTGATCCGGTCAAAGGTCAAGCTCATTTATAACTAAAAGAAATGGTCAACCAAATTGTATGAAATTTAGTGAGATGATTGATCTAGGAACCTGTTTATTTCATTTAGGGAGCGAACAGTTCAAAGGTCAAGGTCAGTCATAACTCTTGTACTATTAGATGGTCAATGTCATTTATAAGCGACAGCGGTCTACGAGTGCACCTCATCTACTTATTTATTATTTCGAATAGTCATCACAAAAATTCGAGAAAATCAATTTTATTAACTTCACTCCACCATTGATTAACTTGCACTGTTTAAAATTACGAGTTTCAACTTATTACTGCGTGGTAACCCTAAAGTAGAATAAATTGAGTGTAATCAAGTACTTCTTCAATAAAGGACATCTTCACAAACATATATATACTTTTATGGAAGTATTCGCTAACCCTTCACTCTGTTTCGGGCAGGATATAGTAACATAGGGTATGGTAATCAGCTGATCGAATCTATAGTTTGACGTGACCACCGAGTGACTGGAAATGGCGACTCTCACCACACTTTGAAACATAGGAAAACCTACTTAAACTTAGTCACTTCCAAATTTAAATTTTTTCTTTTCAATTACTAACTAGGCATTGGTTAAATTGTATTTCCATTATTTTTTTCCTTATTTGTTATTCATAGGAACTACAATTTAGCAGTTAACTAGCACTAGGTTAGGCTCCTAGGAAGCATATTTTCAAGACCCTATTTTTAATAGATAAGTTAAAGAAATGAACAATAAAAACACACCTGAATTATATCTATATATTCAACTTTGAGGTTCAATAGATATTTTCGCTTTTCTTTTGCACTAAACCCTTATAAAATGACTTTAAACTTCTCGATATTAACATACAAATACGAGGAATTATGAGCTGCTCGGTCTCAAACAAGGAATGTGTTGTTGTGGTGACGTCATATTATTGTGTCGTTTACTAGGTACTATACCCGTTTATGTTCCTGTACCCTGGTTTAGGGTGCCTAAATCCCGTAATCTCTGGATTTACTCAAAAACTAAATGTACTATACTAGAGAAATTCTTTTTCTCGTGATGATATGATCATGAATGAGGATGATTCTCAACCAGTTTCGAAATAATACCTAAATAAAAGAAATACTTATGGGCAATTTTTCGTGCGCAACTTTTAGTGAGTACACAGGGGTATTGCTGCGCAAATGAAGAGGTATTACTGCGCATTGTATAAACACAACACTCCTCTCCCCCAATTAAATCCCTCTTCTCTCAATTTTAATACTACTGCCACCCCATACCTAAACCCCCTTCTTTACCCATCTAAATATCCCTCCTCCCATCTAAATCCCCCTCTTTTTAATCTAAATCCCTATATCTTCCCATCTAAATAACCCACTCCTCTCATCGAAATCTCCTTCGCTTCCCATCTAAATCCTCTTCTTCCCCATCTAAATCCTCCTCTACCCATCTATTTTCTCCTCTCCCCCATCCAAATCCCCCTGTCCCCATCTAATCATCTGTGTTTCCCTCTCTACATACCTCTCCCCAATCTAGTTGTCCCGTAACTCTTAAATTTCACTTAACTAGTTAACTACTTATATCAAATGATATAATACGATCGTAGGTTCATTGTTAATCAATATTTAATTCAATAACGTCTCACCCCCACCTAAATACATCCTCTCTCTATCTTAATACCCCCCACATCAAGTAGCATAGTTACTACGATCGTAAGTTTATTGTTAAATCAATATTATAATAAAATGAAACCTTATTCAATACCTATGCCGTTAACTAGAGTTAAAAACTCATATTTTTTATATTTATTTACATACAAATATGGTTATTAATGATGCGCAGTGATACCCCTCTGCTTCTAAATTATGTGGGGTATCACTGCGTACGGTTCTGGCTGGGAAAACCGTTAAAACTGTGAAGTTGAAAATTTGACATAATGTAACTGTTATTGTTTGTGTTAACATGTTAAAGCATTATGAACCTATAAATCTCGGTGATAGAGTTATTGGAGAGTTTGCGGGATTTAAATATCACCAGCGAAAACTTTTTTCAGATCGTTTTAAGAGTACCACATACATCGCGACTTAGCTCTAGAAATACTAATAAGATAATGGTGCGTCATGATGTATAGTGGAGAAAATAAGATGCTTGAAATCATGGTGCAATCAGATTTAAACTAAACTAGTGGTTTTGAAATCATGAGAGGTGCAGAGTAATTTCCCATAAAAAAGGTATGCACGGTGATACCCCGTCCGACCCTACCCATTTTTTGGTTCTAGGAATTTTCGCCGCGGGAAAATTCGCCGTCTGAATTTTTGCCGTTGGAAAATTCGCCGTTAGGAAAATTCGCCGTGAGGAATATTCGCCGTAAAGAAGAAATTATAGAGGACATAACTATTCAAATACCTATAAGTTTTGATAAAAAATATTGATAATTATAAAGTAAACCAATTTGTTAAATAACTATACGACTGAAAATTGTACATAATTTTAGATTTTTTATAAGAATTTGTAATTGTAAATATTAATTATAGGTAATTATGTATTATTGTATATCTGATAAAACTAAGATTCCTATAATTTATGTTAACTGTTCATATATGCAATGTATATTTTAATCAGTAATCGTACAATTTTGTGTCATGAGAGGTCGCTGTGTAACATTTGTACTGTTTTGATTGGTTGACTATAAATATTCGAAGCTAATTTCTTTGTTTAAAAAAATTGTTCAGTAAAAATGAATAAGATTACTAGTGAGTGATAGTCAGCTGTGTTTTGGCTAATCCTAGTCGGTTTGCATCACTTCCTCTTTAAAGTGTTAAGTGTACCTAATTATTTATTTTTTTATTCATTCGGTATTACATTGTACGATTTACCTCTTGAAATCTGAATTATTGTGCATGGTACAAATATTTCAAGGTAGTACACTGTTTATAATGCTACATTTAAAATATCTCTTTTGTGAGTGTATGTGATCTCTCTAAACCAAAATTCCATTCATTTCTATTTTTAGAATCCATAAAAATCTTCGTTATGAGGAATAAATAGGAATATAATATGTTTAGTCATATATTATTATTTGTATTATTTCCATATAGTTATTAACATACATAGAAATAAACATATTCAGTTATATTATTATTTTAAAATAATTTAAATATTCCTCACGGCGGATATTCCTCACGGCGATTTTTCCTAACATCGAATTTTCCATCAGGTGGGGAGGAGTTTGCCTCATTTTACAAATTAGTGAAATAACCATACAAGAAATATCCGCAAGCAGTCGAATCTGGGCTCAATGGCAAGACCCTTGGTAATTAATCGAATCTCGATATTCACAAAATCTTCTCCCTGTCGTTCTTTGGTTCTTTGACAAGAAGTGTTCTGTGTACTGGGGCATCATCCATCATCCACCATACTTGATTTAGAGTTTCTCCATAAATATATCATATATATCCTGGAATCATCCGCTGATTCAACGTAAGGGTTCTTAAAATCATGCTAATTTTCAGAGATAAAACCTACCCTTTTGGCAAGCAAGGTTTGAAATAAGTTTGCGCAAAAGCATTTTCATCACCCTCTACTTACGACCACACTGAAGGAAACTATAAGGAATATAGAAGCAAACGAAAAATGTGGTTATAGCTGGTACAAAATATTTGCATTAGCCCAAGAAAACCAAACAAAGATGCAATGGTTCTTATTAAAGTTATGGCAATTTTAATTTCGTACCTGCTTTTTTTAATCATACTGTATATATTTTTCTGTTCTGCATGTATATGTTATTCTATGCACAAACTCATATTTCTCTATTATTATGTAATGATACAAATTATTTTCAATCCTATATCACTTTCCATTGCGAATTACTCCAATAAAACACCACACAGTCCATTATAAATCACGAAGTAATATATTTAAGAGTTATACACACCATAAATATATTTAATCCCTCTATTTAAAGTTTTGGAAGCTCTTCAATATCTCCCTTGAATGGAGCTCCAAAAACCCAAAATGTTGATCTTAAGAACATCTTTAAAAGTTTCACAATAAATTGCACTGCGAAAAGTTACGACTAAACACAATGGATGGCAGTAAAAGAGACTGAATCTTTGCCCCCTGCCAACACTGCCAAAATATTAGACTTTTCGCTTGATGAAGTGCCTCTCCATCTGATAATGTGAATCCCTTGAACTCTGCATATTTCAACTCCCACACTTTATACCCGCCAGAAATTACTGACTCCTGGAGTCTCTTAAGCGGAAAAATATCATCGCCTTTTTCGGCCTATTGTTGGCAACTATATTAAAGTGTAATCTATCAATATATCATTGACAATGATTGATTCAATGAATATTAAATCGTGATTTATCATAGAATTAGAATGATGATGACTGGTCGTTTTTGTCGAACGTATATCTAACAATATATTATGTCTGAAATGTATTCGATAGTCTCCTATGAATATAATTCTAAATTTAGTTTAATAGATGATAATATTTCAAATGGGATATTACCCGTAAGAGTTTCAGGTTGAAATAATCCTAAACCGTAAAGGAGACGAGGTTTTCACGATAATTTATGAGTGTCTTAAGCGAATGCAAATGCTTCTATTATGCCACGTCATGGATACATGCAATATACAGGATCTCTTTAAAGGTTTATTTTATTATGTATCAGAAGATTTTACAGCGGCTGGTGAGTAAATTTGATGAAATTTGTTACAAATGTATGTGGAAAATATAGCTTGCTTCATTGGTTTAATTTAGTGATAATTGATTTAAAAATTCCTGCATGTTCTCAAACTGTCTGTCTGTTACTTGGAAAAATATTACTTAGGAACAATTGCACAATTTATATATAAGTAGTGATATAGTATAAGTGATGTCTAATTGGTCGTATAGAGAAATTTGGGTAGAAATTCCAATGGTTTTCGAATTATTAACACTTAATTGTTTTGTAATATTATAGATAGCAATCATTTTGACCTACTTTCCAGGATTTTTTATAGATTATCCATAAGAATAAATGGGCTGAAATTTTTCAGAAACCTTTTAGCCTATGGTGCTACACAGCGATATGATTATTTGTACGAAATTAGAAAGGGTTTTTGAAATATTCGAGTTATGAATCTATAACGAATTATATAAGTACTTAAATGAATTAGGGCCGAACATTGAAACATACGAAAAAACAATTAAAGTCTCCTTAATCGACTTCTATCCATAATAAAATATGTTTTATACCTAAAATAACAAATGCGTTAATTTTATGAAATCCAACGTACTTTTCGAGAAATATGAAAAATTAAATGAAAAATACATTTCAAAAATCATTATTATTATTTTGTTTTGACGCAACATATTCTGCATGATTGAAAATAGAATATTTATAAATAATTTAATTAATAACGGTGGAAATATGAACAAATATTTACATATTCAATTAAACAAAAATGGATTCTGTTGTCATTGTATTAATTATTTTAATTAAATATGTAGAATATCAGCTATGTGCTTAGGTACTTAATTTATTCGTGCTATTTCAATTACTGAACTAATGGAGCGGCATTTTTCACCTTTCATAATCTGCTTATTTGAATACTGTATAATGTTCGTAATTTATAATTATTAATGTACAAATCATATGCAATAAGTTATTTACAGGACAGCATTCAACACAAATCGATGACGTCATGTGATGAAAAATAACTCTTTCTCGGTATCTAATTAAAATTAAATGTCATGGATTAATCTATTTTTGGAAACCTAATATCTAACCGAATTCATTGCTATAAAATTTATTGAAAATAGTTATAAAATAAAAAAGGTATGAGGCATTTGAAATGTTTTCCGTGGGTTTTGTGTGCCGCTTTGCTCCAAAAAGACGAGCAATAGCACCAGACAACCTCTTGAAAGAACAGACACTGAGCCACTGACGTGCAAACGACAACAGAAAACATCTTGAATGATTGAAAACTTTTTTCTATTTCAAAACTAATTTCTATAAGCTTTACAGCAATGAATGCGGTTCAAATTCAAAAATCGAACGGAAATTCTCCAAGCTTCAGTTAATAGCAAGTTTTACAGATATAATGAACCTCATTTTTATCCCCGTACGAATAACTTAGAAATATTTCGCAGTTAAGCTGAAGTGGAATAGAGCTGCCTAGCTTTACTTCAATGAATGATAGTAGTGACTAACCCGTAAAGTGGAATGGAGCTTACCGTGGTGGAATATAGCGTGTCCGTACAAGGACACGCAAGGACAATTCGTCATGGACAATTCGTTACGGACCATTCGTCGTGGATAACACGTCGCGGACTATTCGTCGCGGACTATTCGTCGCGGACAATTCGTCACGTACTATTTTCTTTATTTTTTCTATATTCGTATTTATAAATTTTTAACTCAAATTAAACACGATTTTATACCATTTTTCAATTCTTCAAATTACATCCAGACTTTTTGAGTTGGTTTGATCTGAGGTTTTAAGATTTATGTAAATTACAGGTATTGTTGATACCAAGTCTTGATATTATTTTATTATTAAGGGCCCCCGCACACGAGCGTTCCATCGCCGCAACGTCAAATGAACGCAGCCGCATGGCCAGGGCACACGAGAGTGTGCCGCAATGGAAAATTAACCCAGATGCATAGAGAGTGACATGTAGCATGTGCCAGTCACAATATATCTAACTAATTACACTGTAGGCTATCTAACCAGTCACACTATAGGGGAGAACCGGGTGAGTTCGTACATTTTTCCTTTCAAGGCTTATAGAATCTTAACTATTCGGGATACAAGTTCGTTCTAACTCACAATCGAATCTATAGGTATTCAACTACTTATAACTACAAACTAAATTATTTTAAACCTTATGGTTCACTCTTAATATTGATTTTAATGAGATGTATTCGTGTGTACGACCTCACCCGGAAGTGCTGGTGAGTTCGTACAGGCAGAGTATCACTCCGTACAATACTAAACAAGGGGGAAAAAGGAAAATTATGTAATAATTTCATGTATTGAATGGAAAATATTACGGAAGCTTTGAATACTGTATCCTTATAATTGACTAAAACCCATTTGAGATCACAAAAGGCTTCATCACCGATGTCTTCCATACTAGATTATAGAGTGTCAATTACGCTTTGTCACTGGTGAATTTGAGTTTTTCTTTCTTGAAATTGTTTCTCTCTTATCTAGGGTATCAGTTGTTATCATTGACCTTCTTGGTTATCTGCCTCTAATGTTGCACTTTCTAGGTCTAGGAGGAGCCTTTGCAAATGGCCGAATGCTTTCAAAAGATGTTCCTAAAAAATGAAACATTCAATCTAAAGGGGCCTAGTTGTGGCTCGGTGGATGGTGAAGTAGGAGAAGTCTCGGTGGCGGGTGAAGTAAGAGAAGACTCGGTGGATGGTGAAAAAGGAGAATCCTCGGTCCCGGTAGAAGTAAGAGAAGTCTCGATTGATGGTGAAGTAAAATCAGGCTCAATTGAGCAGGAGAAGTAGGAGAAGGCTCGGTGGATGGTGAAGTAGGAGCAGGTTCGGTGGATGGCGCATTTTCTATTTTGTTGCACTAATAATGATTTGAACTATTCTCAGCATATTTTGGAAAAGCGCCCTCCTTTACTACATAGTTCGCTGGCAAAAGCTTTCTTTCCTAATTTATGCTCATCAAATTCTGAACCATTTCTGGATCTCTTTGTGGCATCTGACAGGGTCATCAGAGGAACTTTATACAATTTAGCAGCTTTACGTACAGATGTTCCATTTTCTCAGACGTTATATGCCTCTTCCACATCACAGGAAGAATACTGTTCATTCTATTATGTGTATATACTCGAGGCATATATGAAAAATATAGATAGAGGTGAAGTCGTACATAATGGGGTGAAACTGTACAGAGGAGGATATGCCCGTGCATATTTGTACGATGACACCCCACACCGCCATTTTATTTTCAAAATGGAATATATCAGATATTGATGAGTTCTAACTAAATGTTAACGTTTACAAACGTAGAGAATATCCTAGTGAATACTAGTATTCCATATAAAGTTTCTAGATAATAAATTGTAATTGCTATGCCATAGGTCAAGTAGTGAGAAAATTACATATTAGTGCTAATATATATGACCTCTCACCGAAGGAACATACCACACACTCACGCTGCTGCAACTCATTTCAAACTATAATTGCTATTATACTGTATAGGATCACTCAAGTTTCAACGGGTTGGAACAAAACAGGTGTTGAGTTATGGCTCTGTACGGATTCACCCGCTGTACGAACTCATCTGGTTCTCCCCTACGAAATTAGTCATACTGTTGGCTATCTAACTAGTCACACTATACCTAAACGGATAAAAATTGTAAAGTAATTGTTATTGGTACGAAAATCGGTTACCAATACGTATCGGTGCATATTCATTCAAAAAGTTTATAAAAGTCCAAACGGGCTTGATCGATAAAGAAATACCCGAATTAACTCTGTTTTCTCGTTTTATTATTTCTTTATAATAACTCTCAGACTTTTAAAATGTAGGGACAAAAATTTTTTTCTTATATATAAATACTATTTACTTACAATTACCATTGAAAGATGCGGCAACAAACCGTCCGTGTGCGCACCTACACGTAGTTTATATAGAATTGACAGGTAATGCGGCAGTCACCATCCGTCAAGGGAACGCATTACCCTGCGTCAAGAATTGTCCGTCTCTCTGCCGGACGGCAAAGAACGCTCGTGTGCGGGGGCCGTTAATTTATTTCAAATGTTCAATAATTTATTCCGAAATGTGAAATAATTAATTTCAAAATAATGGAAGATTACTTATTCATTAGAAAGTTCTTTTGTATTGTAGATACCAAGCTTTGTACATATTGCATCATTTATCAATTTGAAGATTCGAAAAAAATGGAAAATGTGGCGAATAAATGGCGAAATTAAATTTGAAATAAATTAATAATATGAAATATGGCGAAAGGGAAAATATGGTGACGAATTGTCCACCACGAATTGTCAGCAACGAATTGTCCACGACGAATTGTTTCTGCGACGAATTGTCCTAGCACCCCTATATACCTAGGGTGGAATAAATTGGGATGGAATATACCTATAGGGTGGAATATATCGGGATGGAATATATCAGGGTGGAATATACCGGTTATGAATATACCGACCATAAGTAGGTACCTAATTATTTTAGACTTTTATAGTGCGAATTCTTTCTGCAGACACGAATTACAGTATTCGTACCATATTAGAATATAACCTATTACAATAGAATATATTTATATACAGTGTGTCCGCAAAAAATGTATCCACTGCCTAGAATCTGCATTATTCATATTTTCACGATAATATGCATAATAAATTGGTACCATAGATACGTAGATTAATATTAAAGAATTATAAATAGTACTTATAGAACATTTTTTTGATGGCAGTGGATACATTTTTTGCGGACACGCTGTATATCACATTACAGCAAAGTCTTTGTTCGCGTACCTATTTCATTTAGGGATGTGAAATAGGAACCGATCCAAATATCCTCCTAGCTCCTGTTCCTATAAATTTAAAAAAATGGTATTTTTGGTGGTATTTTGAAACTGACCTATAATGTATTATTAGTATATTTTATTCATTTGTATCATAAAATAAAAACCCTCATAATGGATCAGAAAAGTCGTGTTAATCTCCCCTAATCCATCCATCAATTTAAGATAAACATGTAGGTATATAAAATTTTATAAAGATGTGTAGGTAAGCAACGATGCTTAAAGAACAATGTAATATATTTGATTATATTGTATTATTGAATAATATTAGAATATAATGCCTCTGTGTCGCATAATGAATGGTAGCCAGATGTATATTATTTGGAATACAGTAAAACAAGGACGTTGAATAAGTCTCCTACGGAATCTTGAAGACTCTCCATTTCGTAATGGCGGCATTATTCCCTTCCCTCAATAAAAACTAATGGTCTATGTACATTTATTGACTATAGAAACGCCCCACAGACAATTGGTTTTAGTTACGATTATGGTGCAGCTACATTCCGTTAGTTATGTTCCAGAATATGTTCTCGTGTTCTTCAGTTGGCTTCCATCCAGCTGGAGATAAGAACGATATTGATAGGCAGTGAAGCATTCCTATGTGTTGATAAGGTCCTGTTTTCTTTGCAGATGCACGAGGACATCTAAACACAGTATTGGTGTATCAGGCAACTTGAATAATTAAGAAATGAAATGTCAAGAAAATCATTGCGGCGATGATAATAAATCAAATTTTATTATGAATCATGATGAGATTAGAGTATAATTGTATCATTAAGATATAATGATCATCAAACGTCATTAGGAATTGAGTGCAATTGTAATTATCGGACTAATAATTTGAAGTCCGTAAAATAGATATCATTATAGATTGAAAGAAATTTCGGTAAACCAATTGAATTACCTAACAATTTTCTCTCATTCCATGCCACTCTCATTTAATAGTTTTTGAAAGGTAATCTCTTCACAAGTTATTTTAATATTAAATTCATCATCAAAACGAATAAAAGTAACCTTTTTATGTTATAGAACCAAAAAGCATAGTTTGAACTGTCTCTTCAAATCATGAGCCAAAAAGAAGAACTGTTTGAATTATTGAAATAATTTATGAACAAATCATCAATTATTGATATAATAGAATAAAAACAAATTCATAATTAATTAATCTAAAATACTAACGAGAAATTAACAATTATATTTAATTAAATTCCTTTCGACTGTGTGGAAATATATATTTTGTTCGTGAATAAAGTACTAGGAAGTATCTTGAAGTAGTCTCTTCATTTATCTTAACGCAACTTGAGAGGTATTTTCCATTTGCATTTTTAATTGGAAGTCAAATATTCGTGTGTTTTGTTTACCCTTTTTATTTAAGTGATGGGGAGAGTGAAAGAGAGATAAATATTATAGTGACACTTGAATTAAG
This sequence comes from Caprella mutica, assembly GCA_947561585.1. Taxonomy (NCBI): domain Eukaryota; kingdom Metazoa; phylum Arthropoda; class Malacostraca; order Amphipoda; family Caprellidae; genus Caprella; species Caprella mutica. The sequence continues at coordinate 47,883 of CANNZV010001754.1, read as the reverse complement.
ATGTATACAGTGTCTACAGTGTTCCCTAGCTACAGTGTCTACAGGGTTCTCTATCTACAGTGTCTACAGGCCTCATCATCTACAGTGTGTCTACAAACCTCATCATCTACAGTGTCTACAGGCCTCATAATCTACAGTGTATACAGGCCTTATCATCTACAGTGTCTACAGGCCTCATCATCTACAGTGTCTAAAGGCCTCATCATCTACAGTGTCTACAGGCCTCATCATCTACAGTCTCTACAGGCCTCATAATCTACAGTGTATACAGGCCTTATCATCTACAGTGTCTACAGGCCTCATCATCTACAGTGTCTACAGGCCTCATCATCTACAGTGTCTACAGGCCTCATCATCTACAGTCTCTACAGGCCTCATCATCTACAGTGTGTCTACAGGCCTCATCATCTACAGTGTCTAAAGTCCTCATAATCTACAGTGTGTCTACAGGCCTCATAATCTACAGTGTCTACAGGCCTCATCATCTACAGTGTGTCTACAGGCCTCATCATCTACAGTGTGTCTACAGGCCTCATAATCTACAGTGTCTACAGGCCTCATCATCTACAGTGTGTCTACAGGCCTCATCATCTACAGTGTGTCTACAGGCCTCATCATCTACAGTGTGTCTACAGGCCCCATCATCTACAGTGTGTCTACAGGCCTCATCATCTATAGTGTGTCTACAGGCCTCATCATCTACAGTGTATACAGGCTTCATAATCTATGTACAGTGTGTCTACAGGCCTCATCATATACAGTGTGTCTACAGGCCTCATCATCTACGGTGTGTCTACAGGCCTCATCATCTACAGTGTGTCTACAGGCCTCATCATCTACAGTGTCTAGAGACCTCATCATCTACAGTGTGTCTACAGGCCCCATCATCTACAGTGTGTCAACAGGCCTCATCATCTACAGTGTGTCTACAGGCCTCATAATCTACAGTGTGTCTACAAGCTTCATAATCTACGGTGTTTCTACAGGCCTCATCATATACAGTGTGTCTACAGGCCTCATCATCTACGGTGTGTCTACAGGCCTCATCATCTACAGTGTGTCTACAGGCCTCATCATCTACAGTGTCTAGAGACCTCATCATCTACAGTGTTTCTACAGGCCTCATCATCTACAGAGTGTCTACAGGCCTCATCATCTACAGTGTGTCTACAGGCCTCATCATCTACAGTGTCTAGAGACCTCATCATCTACAGTGAGTCTACCTAACATGCAGGTCTCAAAATACCAAGTCCAGAGATCAGATTAGAAGTCATTCCCATTCCTCATCTCCATTCCGTTTGGAATAGCTGGATGGTGTTCCCATACAAAGGGGAGCAAAAAGCTAAATCAAATTAGCTTGCTTCTCATCTTGGAATAACCATTGATGAAGTCCGTTGATTTTGCTCGTAATGATATACGCTACAGGAAAGTTAATTGCCTTCTATATACAATAATTCACAGGTTATAAGACAGTTATATAATCTATATTTATAGAATTAATTGGATAAATATTGAGCCTTTTATTCCTTTACAAAGTTTATAGAATTGTCAACTTCTCAATATCAATACTCTATTTTTTTATCAATGAAACGATGATGCTATTACCATAAATTATATTGAATAGATACTAAATTACACTTTCTGTTGTTGCTATAGTTACTACATGAAAATGTTTCATCTCAAAACATCAAGTGATAATTAATGTGAATGTTATGAACATCTCAATCAATATTATTATTATTTTCAACAAGTACAGTACCCATTATTGAATATAAATTATATTTGAATGCAATATGTATTATGGATACACATATTCTTATTAAACAAAAAAACTCTTAAAAGCCAAATATGAATTTAAATTTTTAAATAATTACTGTCAATATTATCATAGCACGTAGTCATGATACTACCACAAATGATTTGTTATTCCTTTTAATATGTATTTCTAATTAAAAGTTTGACACATGGACAGACAGACGGACGGACGCGGCTCTTATTATAGTATAGATAGGATTTTTGATGCTTTATGGAATTTGTTTTGTGCTCATTCTCTGTAAATTTAAAGGCCGTACACACGTAGGGTTTTTTAGTCTTTCTACCAGTCTTTTTTCTTAGCTCCTCCTACTTTTTCCACGAGAATATAAGAAAAAACGATGTAATTGTTATTTATTTTAGTTGGATACCAACTAATATATCGTTTCTTCGTTTATTCTCGTGGAAAAAGTAGGAGGAGCTAATCAAAAAGTCTGGTGGAAAGACTTAAAAAGACTTAAATCAAACAGCAAGGAATATGACTAAAACTTTAAACATGATTTCAAAACTGTTAGATAATTTTTTCAAGTTTACACTAAATGTTCTAAATATCTTTAATTGTATTTTATAGAAGACAACATTTACCATTAAAAGAAAAGGAAACTATTGTATTTTTATTTATTGCTATATTATCGAAGGATTAAAAATTACCTCAACCAGAAATATTTTTATTATTCGAAATTGATTAACAAAATGAGATCAAAATTACTAAAAACCTATTTTTATAATAAATTTTAATTTCGATATTTTGAGTTGTAGAGAAATATTTTTCGTCATTTTAATTCTATTTGCTCCCTCATCTACGGATATATATATAATAACTATTTTTATTTATATAACATGAGATTTGAACGGAAAATTCAGTCCCGGAATATTCGGTCTCAGGTATAAATATGACTTATTATTAGATGTATAGGGGGGGGGGGGGCGTGCCTCCCCCAAATCCCCCTGCCAGGTCATTAAATAATCATGAAGTATACATTACAGCAAACTAGCGGATACAGCAAACAACATAACGGTCCTTTAATTTTAGAGGTCATATATAATTCAGAGATCGCAATTTAAGATACTGAAATTTCAAGACCGAATATTCCAAAACCCAAATTACCGGCCAACAGCGGAGCCATATGAGATTACCAGGGATCTCCTTTGAACCATAGATCCCCCACTTTAATTTTCCAATAACTAGGTATATATACAATAGTGCTTGTCTATAGTGAACTCCTCTATAGTGAAAGAATTAGGATGCACCCTGTATAGTGAACAAATTTTCTTCAGTCTGCAATGAATTACCTTCCGCTTTTAGAAAAATTTTAGTGATTCATTGCAGACTGAAGTAAATTTGTTCACTATATGGGGTACTTCCTAAAGGGACGTACACGCAGGTTATTTTTTTTATTAAGTATTTCCCTCAGAATTTTTTCTAAGCTCCTCCTACTTTATCAAGGGGAATATAAGAAAAAACGATATAAATCATATACTTATTATTTATATCGTTTTTTCTTATATTCTCGTGGAAAAACAAGGAGGAGCTTAGTAAAAAGTCTGGTGGAAAGACTTGAAAAATCCTAAGTGTGTACGGCCCTTCACTCATTCACTACGGATGAGTGCATTTCCTTGTAACAGTCGGGTAGGTACAACTAAAAATACCATTTCTTTTTAAAACCTTCCGCAAATCATTTAGGAAGACATTTATAACTTTTAGGACACTCCTCAACTTCACTGAAGAAAATTGACAGCTAAACTTACTGCACAAATAGAAAATAAATTCCTAAAATGGAAACTTCACAACATAGTAGATATAAAAACAGGAAAATCATACATCCACCAACAGTTCCACGTGTATTCTATATTTATATTATTATTTTAACTTTTAGTAAAAGATTACGCTTTCAGTATTAATTTTTCATCTAATTCATTCATGTCTGACAAATTGTTTAGAAACAAAAATACTGAAACACGTGGGCGAAGAACTAAGAATTTTATCCTCCTCTGTTCTATTATAATTCAATTGTGGCTTGAGACCCTCAGTGAAAACAGTCCTCTTGTTTTGTGGTCTATATTCCACTGCAAAATAAACTGAGAAGAAAGAAAAGACGAAGAAATATGCACGTGAATAGTTATTTTCAGAACTGCAATACATAATAGTCAATTGCTATAATTATGTAAGAACGATAAACATAGTATTTATCTACGACCGTAATAAAATTCTTTTTCTTTAGAGAATGCAATGGTACAGCAGTAGAAGATTTATGGATAACCCAACTTAATCTTTTAGTAAAAATTAATCTTCTGTGTATGTACAACTTAATCTTTTAAGTGACATAATCTTCTACGGCCCCACCATAACTGTCACCTTGGAAATTATTAGAAATATTGTCTATAATATTCTTTTCTTCATAGAAATTACCTAAATGATTATTTCACTTTGCTTTATTTTAGTATTCAGTAATAAATATCATACTGTTGAAAGAATATACGATTGAAGTGGTGTAAAAAAAAAGTTGAAATATATTTTTGAAAAGAGAGCTATATAAATTTCGAATGATAATTGAATTATACTATGAGAATATGGAATAATCTTTTTTAAATCAATTAAATGATCAGTTTAGATGATTTTAAGGAAACGAAATTTGTATTCTAAGAATGGCAATTGCAATTTTTTGAGCATTACCCATATTTATTATCATTCACCCCTCCACTTTTACTTCTAGGATCAACCAATACCATTCTTTTGTCTGCCAAACCAAATTAGTTAACTGATTGAATATATAGAAACACCTTTAAATATTGAAACGTTCCCAATGTACCCGTTGCCCCTTTTTCCGCTCATCTCCCCCCCCCCAAAAAAAAAAAAAAAAAAACATGATAAATGTGTTCCTGAAAATATTAACATGCACGGTATCATATAGGTTGCAATTTTGAAGATTTCGAGAAGTTTATTTGAGAAGATCATTCAGCAGATTCTATTACGATTGGTAGGCTCTAACGGTTAGGGAATTCAATCCTTTATTTTCTTGATTAATACATAGAATATCAAATCTTTTATTTTGTTAATGTATAGAGAAGTTCATGAAACGTTGCTGCTCTGACGGATACAATGAATGTTTTTTTTTTCACATATAGAACAATAAGTAATGAACCAAATTCTAAAAGAGAAATGTTGGTTATTTATAATTTGATGACTCCAAATTTGCAACACAATCAAAATTTTGTTTTTTTTTGCCCATAACCCAGGCAGCAAGGATCTATTCCTGGGATAATAAGAGAATAACCCAGGAATATATCCTTCTTCCCAGGGTTATTCCCTTAATATCCCAAGAATAATGTTTGATTCCTGGGAAACATGAGAGCATGCCATTGGTGACATTTTATTTCAATAAATACGAAAATATATGAGTAACCCGTGCCAGGTCAATTTGTGGTACAGCAAAAATTTAAAATTATTTTCCTTTATTTAACATTGGATTACTTTGGCGTCTAATAGCTCTTACTTTTCTCTTCTCTTTAGCATTTCTTTTTCTCATTTCAATACGTTCCTCTTTCATTAATTTTTCTCTTGCATTTCTGAGCCATTGAGTCTTTCTTTAGCTCTCTATGTCTTGAAGCCTTTCTTGAGGTAATTCTTCTCTTGCATCCCCCTGCTGCTGAGAATTTCCTTCTCTTATTTTATGTCACATCTCTTGTCTTAGTTATTGTCTGCATATCTTCTACATACAACTTATTAAATAATTTACATAAACGGAATATCAACAATATAGGTATTTTATTTTTACTACTTCATGGCTGCACATTTTTCACAGTTTGTAATGTGATTAGTAGAATTATGTATAATGTTTGCATTTTATAATTATATATATATATATATATATATATAGCTATTTTATGTAATAAGTTATTATGTACACGACAAAATTCAACTCGAATTTAGGACTTCACGTGACGGAAACTAACTCTTTAACTGTGCCAAAGAAGTTGTCCTCAAATGTAAAATAAGTAAAATTATAGTGTGAGGTGATACAAGAAATTATTTTGGTAAACTACATACCAAACAATATTAGAAAATAATAGTTTTACAATATAAAATAGATTGAAATAATGGAAACTAAACAAATATTACATAAATTCGATTTATTCAACATTTATTCAACACCACCAATGATCAGAAAATCTTATTTTCTCCGATTGATGCAGATTGCTGTTCAAAATCTCTCAAAATTTGGCCCCATTCATTCTGCCATCGATAATTTCTATTATTCAACTTTCTTTGAGTAAAAACAGTCTCAAATCATAATATGCTTCCTCCAACATGTTCCACAGTAGGGTTGGTGTTCTGAAGACAGTTCTGATGCAGAACAGTCGACGCGCTAGACATGGTTTACATCAATGTGGCCGAAAATTCACAATTTTGGACTCATCTGACGATATTACATTATCAAAGCAATAACTTCCTCGTTCATTTATTTTTGACAACCTCCTATCGTCTTGATTTTAGGTGGAGACATACTTAGGTGGAGATACATACTTGCTTGACTTTATGCATTTGGCATATGATGGCCCATTTGCAGAAGCTTTTGCTTGCCGCTCTAAAAATAATTCCGAGGAAATCTGACTCTGACATGTTTTTTGTGGACTCCGATTCCTTCAATTACTTCACAATGTACCTTACTGTACTAACAGAAACATCCAGGGTACGTGCTTTAGATCTACAGCTTTTATGATCTTTATGAGATGGAATTAGTCGATTCTTCGTGATCTGTATGAGGTTCTTTCTCGAGAGCATGTTGCATTGTTAGGAGAGAAAGATCTTGTGCAAAAATGACCAGAAGTCTCACTAATAATCTAACTTTGGCTCCCACATAGAGGTGCTGACTAGTTCTTTCTAGAACGATCTATGAGTTCAACATATCTGTGAGTATTCTACAATTTAAAATTTTAGCAATTTAAGTATTACCAGACTATCCAAATACTTCTCTCAATACATTTTGCAATAAATATAGAGTAAATCAATGTATATTCAATAAATGTCAAATTTCTATCATTTCATTCGATTTTTATAACGTAAAAGTATTATTTTATAAAATTATTTGTTCCAAAATGAATGAAAAATGTTTGTCCAAATACTCGTTTATGGTACTACAATATATGTTCATTCGAATATTCCAGGAATATAAGTAGTTATTTACAGTAGGTACCTAATTATTTGTTTTTCATAAATAACTATTTATAGCTATATCGGACGCTTTTTTAGTGTTACAATGGTATTCGGTGTTCATTTTACAAAATCAAAATTTTCATTAGAATCCTTCAATGTTCTACTTTCAATTTTAATGTTATTTAAAAATTGTATCATGAAAATTAAAATCAGAAGAATTAAGCTCCAAACTATTCATTATGTTCACATATCACTTGCTTTAAAGCTTATTACAACATTTAATAAATTCATTATTCTCTATCAACCGAGTGAATTCGTGACGAATGAATATAACTTTGCATTTTGCACGGTGCAATTTTATAGAAGTTAAATCATAGAACGAAGTTGTAGCATATATAATTTACCTGACGAAGTCATAACTTTAGCATATAATACTGCTATCAATTATTTACCTCTTTAATCACATATATAAAGCGTGCTCATTATCATAAACTTTAATATTTTACATAAATATTGCATGCAGTATCATAATACACACTATCACACGAATGTGTAACCATTATCTTCAATTAACATTAAATATCAATCAATATTATTCACCTTCAAAGTTAATTAAATCCCTAAATTAGTGAACATAATGAACAATATCAAGTTCCATTAATTAAAACGAAAACATGAGCTGCTCATCTAAAGTATCCGAGCCATGATTCAAACATATAATGTATTGACTTTATGCAATTAATTTTCTCCTGTTTTTTAACCATGGAAGACCTACAGACTATTTCTTATTTATTGCCTATAAACTCCAGTAAATTCTGCTATAAAGTACCTATAAAGACCAAATAGACTGATATGAAACCAGCCATTCAGTATATATTAGAACTGATTGGTCGTATACTATTCAGATTACAAAATTATTGATTCATATATTAAAAAATAGATTAGAATTACTATGATGCATGTGATTATATTAATTATTCGACTGGAGAAAAACAAAGTATTAAAGTAGGTAAATGAAAATATACTGAAAGTGAATAATTTAATAGTTAATGGTAAATAAATAAATATAATTCAATAAAATATACCCTTATAACTTGTTCAGTTATCTCGCTCTATCATACACACTTTTAATCATTTGCTTGAGGTTCATAGTTCTACTACTAGGGAACGTTTCCGTTTCTATAAGCGGCGAAATTTCCTCTGGCGCTGATATAGTTACATCTTGGAAAGAATTTAGCACTGTCGATAGAGCACTGCCATCAATATTGGCTATTGGACCCTCCTTTGATTCGCTATTGACAATGTCTTCAGTAATTACAAGAGCTGGATGACTGGATTCGTATAGAGATTCAGTTACTGGTGAAGATTCACTAAGATCTTTGGTCTGACTTGTCCCGTATGTATTGCTGGAAGTAGTTGTTCCGGAAGATTTAGAGTCATTGTCCGTTGCAGTTGTTTTAAATGATGGAGATGGGACAACATTTTTGGAGAAGGAAATTGGTTTTCTTTTGTTGAGGATTTTTCTATTGTTCAAAGAATCTTTCTTGCGTCTTTTAATTATTCTACGAAGGATAAATTTGTTTAGCGATCCTTTTTCGGGTTTAGATATCCACCATAGACCTGGATTTACTTTCTGAAGGTTTGCCATGAAATTAGGTAAGGTATTTTCTTGGTCGTCTATATGGAAATGAGAGTCTTCAGATATGATCAAATTGTGGCCGAATTTAATCGGTTGGATTTCTTCTTCTTGAACGCTAGTGTTGAATTTTGTGTGAATAGTGGGAATAGTAATTTCGTGTTTTAAAGTTAGATCAGTAATGCTCTCTAGCTTATCACCCTCTGAATGAAACGTGGTAGCTTCGGGAATTAATTCAGTGGTGGTTTCACTTGGAAAGCGATCATAGGCATGCAATTTGGTTGGAATTTTTATCAAATTCATTGACAAAGGAATTTTGATTTCCTCGCTACTGTAGACATTGATATCATCAGTAGATTCAGATGGAAGTACTTCTTTCGTCGTTTCCACCTGTTCCTGTACAGATAGAGTATTTGTTTCTTCATTATTTTTATTCCAATGTTGAACGAAATTAGTTTGAACATTTATCAAAGTTTCGGGAATGTTCAAACCATCAAATTTCATCGAAGGGTTTTCAGTAACAACGCGTATTGGAATCGATGAAATAGGTTCATTTTGTGATAAATTTAAATCAGTATCGTTTTCAAATTCTTGAGGCAAAATATCCTCCACGAAATTCACAGCTAATTTTTCAATCGGTAAAGGAGATACAGGCGGCTTGACAGTTTCTTCGAAATACGCTGCATCACTATCAGTTGTGTGTTCTACGCCTCCATAATCAATGTAGTCATTATAAGGAACAGTAGATTGCTCAACTGGTTCCTTTTCTTCAATCCTGATATCTGTCGCGATATCATCTTCTTCATCGTACACTACATACGTCTCCACCTCCTCCTCCTCTTCCTCTTTCTGTGGTTTTGGTTTCTGAATACGCTTGACCACAAGTCCAGGAGATTCTGACTCAGCGAGTTTATTCACTTGATCGACAAATTTATCGGAGATATCATCCAGAAATCCAGAACTTACATTTTCTAACACTTCTTTAGTAACTGTTGCTCCTTCTTCTCCTGTCAGTATAGTGGGTCTGTATCCTTCGGCTAAAAGCATAGCTCCATCTGCTCCTTTAGGTTGGTTTAGAAAAATCACAGGCCTGTACACAATAATCAATTTCCTCGATGGTTCTGTGATATTCACAACTTTTTGATGGTGATCTTTAAGATTTATCTGAGTGGAGTCTAAAGGAGGTACTGGTTTACCAGTTTCTTTGAATAGATGTTTGAATTTATGAAATAGATGTTTCAATGAAACTTTCTTTTTGTCATCGGTAAACACATTCGGTAAGCCACTGACCATATTCACTACTTCAGTGGGGATTTGGGCGAACAGTTTCTGCAGGTGAGGAGAAGATGGTCGCTCTGTTGGATTTAGATCAGGTCGCCATAAGCGAGTTGGAGGCAGATAGGGACGAGCAAATTTCAATGCATTTGATATAATATCCCCAGGAGTGAAATGTGTTGGTTTCTTATTTATAACTTTGGGTGGATCTTGAATACCGTTTGAGTTTGATACATGTTCTTGATACTTATTTACGTGGAATGTAGTCAGATCGCTGGAATCGACTAGATTATTGTTCATATCATTGTCTTCATCAATCGGTAATTCATCTTGATTACTCATTAAAACATCAGTACTATCGTTGGAATTGGAATATTGATCATCGTACTTGTGATCGAATTCAATTGGGGTAGAATTTTCATCGTGTTCATCATCAGTAGCGAAATTAATGGAGTTAACGTTAGCATCAGGATTAGTTACATAATCCGAATTATCTTCTTCATAATTGCTTTCATATGAATTGGAACTCAGAGTTTTATTGAAGTAAAATTTTAATGACTCATCGTCAGCAATAGAATTGAGTGTATCGTAGTCTTTATTATATGAGGTAGATATTGTAGTACTGTCATAATCATGATAAATTGTTTCATCGTCCATCTCTGAACTTGACATCTCTAAAGTTGAATTTATCTGAGACGTATTGGCATCACTCAATATATTTGTTTCATTTTCAGTAGTGTAAATATTGATGTTTTGAACCTGGGTAACTAGTGTTTCATTACTTTGCTGACTATCTTCAGCCTCTGCAAAGTCATCATTTTTCAGTACAACTGGATGAGTCTTTATAAATATATTGGAAGGATTAATAACAACATCCTCTGAATTCGATTCGTAATCTAATTCATTAGCAACTTTTATTTTTTTAACATCCAAAGCATGATCATGATAGATGAAATTAGTTTTGATTTTCACTTCATGCGATTGTTTATTTGTTGTTCCATCATAGCTCTTGTTGGACGAATTATATGAGTGAAGTTTTTTAAGAGAATTAGGATCATTTCGGTGTAAAGGAATACGAATAAGAGATGATGGCCTTTCTCTTGGTACATTATCGAGGAAAGGCTTTTCAAATGGTGATAACAAAATATCTTTCCGTTCTTTCGTCTCATTCATCAATCGTGTTGTCCCAACAGATTCTCTTCGTGATGGCTTCCGCAGTCCTGTTAACTTATTACTTGAGTGTTTGTAATATTTACGGAAGTTTGTCTCCAAGCCATTGCTCTCTACGTCAAATTCATTCATCTGGAGCCTTTGCATCAACGACCACAGCCCGGAATTGAAGTCCACCATTCGACCTCTTCTTTGGGTGGAAGATTGAGCAATCTGCTCTGTCGAAGGAACAGGTCCATTAACTGTGTTCCAATTTGGTGGTGGTCTCTGACCCAATAGTTCACTGGTTCTTGTGTGTCGTAACTCTGCATCACCTGAAAATATAAAAGTCATTAGTAAAATTCATAAAGATCATCGTAGGTGAAATTCGTGAACAATTTAATCAATCTTTAAAATATATTGAAGTCTGATATTATTTAAATTAACATTAATGATATGAAATAAGGAGGAAGCTTCTTCAAAATACTTATACTGAATGTCAAAACACTTCAATTCTACAAAATCCATATCTTCTTTGATGAAGCACGAAAATACAAATTCAATTTGGACAAGGAATCTATTAATCTCATTAGGATCTCTTATTCCAACATCTTCCATTGATTCCTTTAAAAACAGCCATCCTATCCGAGCCTCACAGCATATTATTGAGAAAACAAAATCTTGAGAGACGAATATAATTTGCAGACGTTAGAGAACTTTTAAAAATACACCTGATTGAAATGGCAGCCATTAGCGTAACTAACGAGTTTTTCTCCATTGAGAGACATTCTAAGTGTCATCAGTGATATTAGATTCGGAATAATTATACTTAAAGCAGCAAATAAGAATAGTTTTGCTTATAGCAAGTTATAATTAGAAGCTCTGCATTAAACGAAATTTAATATTAGTATTTCTTTAGTATAGTATTATAGTGTTATTCTCATAATTAGTAATGAATTTCTAATAATTACGATTTCATTCAGTGGTGGTGATACTTTTTCTCTCAATTTCCATATTATATGTATTGAAGTTATAAGCTATTTTCTGAAGCTTAAAAAATAAAATTAGAAATACTGCAACTTAATTTTTTCCACTTAATTTCACTTTTCCAATTATTCAATAATGAAAAACTGGTAGCCTAGTTAGAACTGTGAAAAAAGTTTCATAAAAGTTTTTCTGCAACATAGAGAAATATATAGTGGGCAATGGAAGATGCTACTGTCTGAGGTAACTGTAATACAAAATCTAATTCCAAGGGAATTAAACAGAATAGACTTTCATACATCATTAACTTAATCCATGAAAGAGTTCATAACGACGTAAGACTTTAAAAATTATATATGGAGATGCCATAAATCAAGAAGCGATTAAAGAAATGATTTATCTCCATCCAAACGGATTAAAATAACGAGAAACAGAGAATTTAGAGCGTGAGGGTGTTCTTCGCAGCAGATAAAGAAGAACTTACTATCAATAAAGCAAAAGTTTAGCAGTTACACACGATAGGGAGGAGATTCATGGCAAACTCAATGTTGATAATAAAAACTTATTCTTTTTATCGCCTGGTGTTCATTGAATGATAATTCAGGACTGATGGCTTGTATCAGCTGACTTTTATTGGTAATCAAGTCAAGAGTCTGCACTTTGTGATGGCATGGCGATAAGCATTGCCTTTTGGACGTCAATGTCAATGTTTAGGCTATCAGACGTGTAAATTGGGCAGTTAATTTGATAAGAATAGGCAAGTCATTAATCATCTACCTTATCAAATAACATTTACACACTGTAGTTGAAAAGACATAAAGACATTGTAGGTGAAAAGATATTATAAATGAATAGACTCTGAAGAAAAAGAGTCACTGAAAATGAAGAAATATGTAGACACTGTAGAATGTAGATGATAGAGATAAGTAGACAATGTAGATGGTGATTAATAGAAGTACTTTAGATGGTGATTAATACAAGCACTTTAGATGGTGATTAATACAAGCACTTTAGATGGTGATTAATACAAGCACTTTAGATGGTGATTAATACTAGCACTTTAGATGGTGATTAATACAAGCACTTTAGATGGTGATTAATACAAGCACTTTAGATGGTGATTAATACAAGCACCTTAGATGGTGATTAATACAAGCACTTTAGATGGTGATTAATACAAGCACTTTAGATGGTGATTAATACAAGCACTTTAGATGGTGATTAATACAAGTACTTTGGATGGTGATTAACACAAACACTTTAGATGGTGATTAATACAAGCACTTTAGATGGTGATGTTCATATTTAGATGGGTTTGCAATAGCAATGACTGTATCTTAGCTATGACTGTAAATATAGTGCTATTACTGTAGCTACGTGTATAGTACTGTGTCTGCAACTATAGTGCTGAGACTATACCTATAGCAATATGACTGTAACTATAAAGTACTATAACTATATCTATAGTATTTAGACTGAAGCCATAGTACTAAGACTATACCCATAGTATAGATTAGCTATAGTAATATGAGTCCCTTATAGTTTGTGTCGCAGTGACAATAGAGTTACAAATTAGAAGTCATTAACATGCTTTAGTATCAAATGTTGCCATCAAAGCAGTCGTTCCATATCGACCTATAGGCACTATGTCGTGTAAAACAATGGAATTAATAGGGATATGACCTGTCTTCAGGAGGAAAATGTGCCTTGGTTTGCGATTATGTTACTCTATCCTTTATAGAGTGGGAAGGTTAGCATTTAAATTACTTTGAACTACTGTTATTTATAACATTATACCCTGGATATGTTTAACATTTCAATTTTAAAATTAAAGATTCTTTACAATAAATAATTTGATGAAATAATCAAGGACCTGATATCGATTCGATATTCTTTGTATTCATAATTATAACTATTATTCTTATATTTTGAATGCAGATATTGAAAATATATATCCAATCAGTATATTATTTAACAATTAGTGTTAAATAATATACGTGACTTCAACAAGTAAACATGAATTCGATCTAAAACATTTGAAATCAATATTGAAAATCAGTATTGTTAATCATTCAAATACATTAATAATTATTGATTGTTATTGCAGATATCTCTCACTGGTTGCTGATAATAATATTGTGATATTTTTGTCTCATGATTGAAATGTAAGTAGCGTCTCTTCATACTCCATAAAAGACTGCCCATTTAAAGTAACTGATTGAAGCTGTTCCATTTGGCTAAACCTTTTGGATAAATCTCATTCTGATGAGCTACATTCTACGCCTCAGTTGTTCCTATCTGTAGCTACTGATTATTCGCATGTCGTAATTATTGTGCTTTCATCAAATAGAGATACTCAATCCTCTAACGAGTTAAGTATTCTGATGAGATACATCAATAGATATTTATATTGAATTGATGAGGAATTTAGTCTGTGAAGAATAATCTAACTATACATCTAATTCGCATTGCAATTGATTGATTTTTTTAATTGGGTTTAAAGTTTGATAATGTGAACGTTTGATTATTTATCCTGTGAGGGAAGATTTTTTTAGATGATGTATTATAAATAGATTCAAAAATTAATGATGAAAATGAGAGATCTGATAAATGTTAAAAGCAAATAATTCACTTAAAAAGTTTCAAATGTTTGCGTGTTGCGAATAATATTATTCTAAATATTTAAATTTGAGAAAAAATATGAGTAATCCCACTTAAAATGTCTGTATAGTTTCAATTTAGTTTATTGCTGCTAAGCGGAAATGCCAAACAGAATAACTACTGATCAAAAGGCATGATGAACTGCTCTCTAGAGTCTAGTCGCAATGAAAACACTAGCGTTTTACCCCCTCGTGCCATCCATCCAGAGAAAAAGTTATGGTGGGTACACCAAAGATTAAGAAGGGAAACAGTTAATCTTCTATGACCTTATCATAATTATTCCTCTGGGAATTAGAAAATATAGTGGTGCAATATTTTTCCAGTTGGTTCTATTTCACTTACGGCAAAGTAAGAAGATCAGCAGAATCCGCAGTGATGTCCTTAGAGTTGTGGGTCTCAAGTTCCCCATTTTCTGCAAAGGAACATTGAGACATCTTTATTTAAACTAACAGTACACAAAAACAATATTGTTAAACAAGGTAAAAGTATAGTAGGTTCCAAGTCTATGTGAAGAGCACTTTTTGGGCAAAATAATTTTAGAGACAAAGCAGCATAACTTTTAGAATTACTATTATAAAACTGCTAGTTTTTACAAAAATCAATTGTACTAAATAAAATTACTAATTACAAAAAAAAAGAACCAAAACATCTAATTAAAAGTTGTGCAGAAAATCATACTGTTAGATTAGACCATTTTGATATATTAATGATATATTCTTTTTCCCAGTGATATTTATTTTGTACTGTATTACCACTTTTATAAACAATATAATAGTTGAGGCCTTTAGGAATAGAAGGTGAAATGCTACACAGCAAAACTTAGTTCACTCTACATATTTTTCATTCAAAGATGACTGAGTATTTTGTTACAGGATCTCCATATCATGTTTTCTTCTTTAACTTTGTTGTGTGATGTCATGTTGTACACTCGACTCTTTGACTGTATGATGTGGTAACTGATGGAATGAAATGCAAAGTGACGGTGGGAGGAATTCTCAAAGTTTGGGGAATAAATTTGACCTTAAGAAAGTCCAGGACTTTTTTGTTGAAAAAAATTGATGTTAAGAAAGAGAGTAGAGAGAATTTATTAATAAAATTGACGTTAAGAAAGAGTAAACTAAGTTTCAATGAATTAAATTGACGTTTAAAGAGAGTAAAATAAAAAAATTAACGTTGAAAGAGAGTAAAATAAAAAATAATCAAATTGACGTGGAAAGAGAGTTAAATAAAAAAATAATCAAAATGACGTGGCAAGAGAGTTAAATAAAAAAATAATCAAAATGACGTGGAAAGAGAGTTAAATAAAAATATAATCAAAATGACGTGGAAAGAGAGTTAAATAAAATAATAATCAAATTGACGTGGAAAGAGAGTTAAATAAAAAAATAATCAAAATGACGTGGAAAGAGAGTTAAAATAAAAAAATAATCAAAATGACGTGGAAAGAGAGTTAAATAAAAAAATAATCAAAATGACGTGGAAAGAGAGTTAAATAAAAAAATAATCAAAATGACGTGGAAAGAGAGTTAAATAAAAAAATAATCAAATTGACGTGGAAAGAGAGTTAAATAAAAAAATAATCAAAATGACGTGGAAAGAGAGTTAAATAAAAAAATAATCAAAATGACGTGGAAAGAGAGTTAAATAAAATAATAATCAAATTGACGTGGAAAGAGAGTTAAATAAAAAAATAATCAAAATGACGTGGAAAGAGAGTTAAATAAAAAAATAATCAAAATGACGTGGAAAGAGAGTTAAATAAAAAAAATCGAATTGACGTTGAAAGAGAGTTAAATAAAAAACTACTAAATTTGACGTGGAAAGAGAGTTAAATAAAAAAATAATCAAATTGACGTGGAAAGAGAGTTAAATAAAAAAATAATCAAAATGACGTGGAAAGAGAGTTAAATAAAAACATTCAAATTGACGTTGTAAGAGAGTAAAATAAAGAAATAATCAAATTGACGTTGAAAGAGAGTTAAATAAATAAATAATCAAATTGACGTTGAAAGAGAGTAAAATAATCAAATTGACGTTGGAAGAGAGTAAAATAAAGAAAAAATCAAATTGACGTGGAAAGAGAGTTAAATAAAAAAAATCAAATTGACGTTGAAAGAGAGTAAAATAATCAAATTGTCGTATAAAGAGAGTATATTAAAAAAAATCAAATTGACGTTGAAAGAGAGTTAAATAAAAAAATAATCAAATTGACGTTGAAAGAGAGTTAAATAATCCAATTGACGTTGAAAGAGAGTTAAATAATCAAATTGACATGGAAAGAGAGTTAAATAAAAAATAATCAAATTGACGTTGAAAGAGAGTTAAATAATCCAATTGACGTTGAAAGAGAGTTAAATAATCAAATTGACGTTGAAAGAGAGTTAAATAATCAAATTGACGTTGAAAGAGAGTAAAATAAAACGTTGATAAATAATAGAAAATAAATTAAGTAATAAAATAGCAGTTGGGATACAATACACGAATTTATTATCAATGAAATTGACGTTAGGAGAAAGCAAAAGTTGAATACTTTAAATTTATATTTGGATGATTATTATTATAGAAATTTTAAAATGAATGGAAAAAATACAGTAAAATTTAGCAGGAAGATATATAAATGACAATAATCAGTATGAAAACATAAAATGATAAAACTGAGACAATTTTCCTTTGCTAATTTATTGGACAGTAAATACAGTATTTCTACTTCTGATTTACAATAAGTTTTCAATTGTGAAATTCTACACCAACGATAAATATTAGTATTTTATCAGATAAAAAATCAGACAACCGAAATACTAATAACACTTCAATAGAACAAATATTTCTAACGATCGGCAGATTTACCAGGCAAAGCATTGTTATAAAGGAGGAAAAGAGACAAACCTACAGTAGTGCATTGAACCCAAAACTAATATGTTGTAGCCTAATCTTAGCTTTACAGTTAAAATTCATATAATTATCAGATAAAATACTTGTTTCAATCATTTTATCCAGTCTATATGTAGATGTATTTGAATTCTAAAATTAAGAATGCAACATATTTCTAGATTGGGTTCAATGCACTATTGTGTGTTTGTTTCTTTTCCTACATTATATTACTATCTTGCCTTATAAATCTGACGATCGTAAGAATTGATTGTTCTAATGAAGCGAGATCAGTTGTGTAATATTTTAGTTGTTTTGATTTTCTATCTGTTAAAATGTAAATATTTTTCCCCGTTTTATTATTTTGAAACACTATCGCCAATTGAGATTTCTGGTGGTCGGTATTTTTACGTATCATTTTACCACGGTTACTGATGTTATCCGCTTTTAATAAATTCACTACGTATTTTAGCATTCGTAATTTCAACCTTTCTATTATTGTTCTTTAATAAAACCATCACAAAACGAGACCAAATTTTCTCAGAACCGGGATTTCTATACAAGAGATTTTATATTTCAAAGAATGAGTTTTTAGTTGTGTAAAATGACAAACCAATTTACTCCTTTTGATCTTAGATTATAAATGTGACAGAAAAGAACATAAAAATATTTCTATCACGAACACCCCCAAGCTCGATTGTACCAACGAGATTGAACAAATTAATGAAAATTACATATCATTGTTCACTAATACTACAAAGGTGAGCAAAGAAAAAAATATTCAATTCTGCATAAATGTGATTTTGTAAGTACAATACTGGCTTGCTGTTCATCAATTGATAATTCAATTAATATGATGGGGTTACAATATACAAGTAAATATTATAAATACATATACCTATGTATAGTATTGTATTAATATTAGTGTAAACTGTTACCATGATACTGCCACATTTTAATAGTTCTTCCTTTGTAATTAGTTATCAAAGGCTTCGGACAATCAGACCAACTGTTATCTTATTAGATATTAGGTAAAAAGAAACTAGGTAACCTCACCGCATTGTACATATACCTAATTATTTTAATTGAGGTATAAAAGGAATGTTTCTGAGTTTAAAACAGTTTCAACACATTCCGCGAGTATGCGTATTTTGTCTGTAAATTAGCATGCTAAACAACTCTTCATGTACATTCATATAAAATTTAACGTTCAGATTTTTTTAATCAAAAAATAACATTACGAATTATCAGATTATTATCGGTTTTAGTATATTCTTTCGATTGCTGTAATTGTTCTTTAACTAGTTTTCGTTTTCTATCATTGTAACTTAATTTTATTAAAAGATGAGAGTAAAATAATGTATGTTTGAATGTTTTTTTCTTATAGAAATATGTTTATGATTTTAAATTGGTTTGATGTGAAATTATTACTTATTTTATGTTAGGATTATGAGACAAAAAAATGTGAAGTGATGCATTTCTGAAAGAGAATTTGTAAAGCGCCTAAAAAACTGTTCATTTTTTTATTCCATTTAAAACAATGTTCAAAGAAGATAAAAAAGCTCAGAATAATGTAATTAATTTAGATAGTTTTACCGTAAATAAATAATATATGAATTGAACGTCTTAGAACTATAAATAACTACATTGGAAATTGTGATGAAATATAATTAGACAACATTTATTTCAGGGTTCTATGAAGACTCGGTCTCATTTTACGTTTAGTGATTTTATTAAAAAAACAATAGTAGAAAAGGTTGAAATTATGAATGCAAAAATGTTTAGTGTATTTATTAAAAGCGGATAACATGATTAACTGTTGTAAAATGATACGTAACATTAGTAATTTTGACATGTTTTGACATTTATTCAACATGAGAATTGAGCAGAAAATTTGGTCTCGAAATTTTCGGTCTTGAAACTTTCGGTTTCAGTTATAAATAAAACTTATGAATTAGATGTATCGGGGAGGGGGGGGGGCACGAAGACCTGCTAAGTCATTATCAACCATGAAATGTGCAGTACAACAAACTAGCGGATACAACAAACTACATAATTAACAGCCATTCATTTTTAAAGGCCATTTAAAAATCCAAGACCGAAATTTCGGTCACCCTATTTCTATATTAGATGATTGCATTGCTCTTAAAATCTGCGGACACTTCACTCAAAAACTTCAGCAAAACATCTAAGTATGTACAGAGTTTTAAAAAAAATTAACCTAATTAGTTATCTTTGAGTTCTACGTTATTTTTTACTTCTACCTAATGATCTACTTATTGTAATATAATAAATAACACATTCTCCATACTTTTTCACCCTCACTAAAGGAAAGTTATAATTGCAGTAGAATGGGATCGATTAGCTGTGATTTTTTAAGTGAAAACATTTAACATTTATAAATCTAATCTGTGGAATTATGGTGAATATTATATTATGGTGAATATTATAGGGTAAATTACGAATTATCGGTCAGTTTCACATCTTCGGTCACATAAGAAAAAACGATATTATAATTGTTATTTTATATATTTTTTAATTGGTATCCATGATACTTGCAGGTATCAAGGATACCTGCAAGATGTGAAACTGACCGATAATTCGTAATTTACCCTAATGAATATAATGATAAATACTGTGATGAAAATTATGATAAATATAATAATAAAAATTATATACTCTAGACATTACTGACAATTTATTATGAACTACAATTAAATAATTATAATTCATGGAATTATTTATCGTCTTTGATGAAATATCATTTTATCAACAGTTTTAGTTTCATCAATTTAGAAATATAATAAAAATCACCTTTTAATAAAGGCACTGCCTTTTATCACTCAGTTGGGCGAAAATGATGCATTATTTATTCAGACCGATGATCATGGAGAGAATTATTATTATATATACATATTATATATAAACTTGAGTATTTATTATATTATGTCGCACGTGCATTAGAAAGAGTGACACACTTTAATGATGTTAATATAAATGTATACAATGGTTAGTTGTGATCTCTTTTATATAAATTGTTATGAGTTTTCTCTTCAATAATTAATGAGCTAATTATATTAAATTACAAAAGTAATATGAATTTGAGACTTGAATTTATTTTATTATAAATATTGATAATATAAGTGGAAATTATAATCTAAGACATACATGTTATGTACCTACAGTAACTTTAAGAAAAATATTTCAAACTCAATCCTGATGCATCCTTAATTTAGGCAAAATGGAGCGAAACCGAATAATTATTATCTCGATAAACTGCTACGGAACAGCCAATAGAAAGCAGCCAATTGAATGTAGGTACTAACTAACTTAGGTTATAAGATAACTAAAGCCACGGAAAATGGTAACCCTAAGTTGGTTTGAATTGAATAAGTTTGAGGTTGGATATCACCACAGAGAGAGCGGAAGAAACTATACAGTGATTGCCACTCGAGTGGAGTGGAGTGGGAGTGGAGTGGGAGTGGAGAGGGAGTGAAGAGGAGTGGAGAGGGAGTGGAGAGGGAGTGAAGATGGAGTGGAGAGGGAGTGGAGAGGGAGTGGAGATGGAGTGAGATGGAGTGGAGAGGGAGTGGAGAGGGAGTGGAGAGGGAGTGGAGAGGGAGTGGAGAGGGAGTGGAGAGGGAGTGGAGAGGGAGTGGAGAGGGGGTGTAGAGGGAGTGGAGAGAGGGAGTGGAGAGGGAGTGGAGAGGGAGTGAAGATGGAGTGGAGAGGGATTGGAGAGGGAGTGGAGATGGAGTGGAGATGGAGTGGAGAGGTAGTGGAGAGGGAGTGGAGAGGGAGTGGAGAGAGGGAGTGTAGAGGAAGTGCAGATGGAGTGGAGAGGGAGTGGAGAGGGAGTGGAGAGGGAGTGGAGAGGGAGTGGAGAGGGAGTGGAGAGGGAGTGGAGATGGAGTGGAGAGAGGGAGTGTAGAGGGAGTGGAGATGGAGTGGAGATGGAGTGGAGAGGGAGTGGAGAGGGAATGGAGATAAATGAGAAGAAAAACGTTAAAATTAACTGTCTTCCATATACTATATATATAGAATCACTGCTGTTAAATGCAGTCACTGCTGTTAAATGCAGTCACTGCTGTTAAATGCAGTCACTGCTGTTAAATGTAGTCACTGCTGTCAAATGCAGTCACTGCTGTTAAATGCAGTCACTGCTGTTAAATGCAGTCACTGCTGTTAAATGCAGTCACTGCTGTTAAATGTAGTCACTGCTGTTAAATGCAGTCACTGCTGTTAAATGCAGTCACTGACTGCATTTCACTATACCAAATAAATATAGCATTGGGAATCTACGAATTTTGAATTAATTACACTAATAAGTTTTTGTCCAATATCAATTTGAATTCAAAATCAGCCAGAAAATAAGCTGATTGAATTGAGAAATCTTAATGAGTTTCTAAAAATAGAGGCTGCTTTTCCTTCCAGATGAAAACATTGAATTTGTTTTACTTCAGTCTAAAACTGTTTCAATTGGTAATGGAAAAAACCCTAACGTGATACAAATAATTAATTGCACGAATACTTTTTCTTGTGTCATGTTTCTCCTGCCTTTTATATCTAGATAAGTGTTATAGTTTCCTCTAGCTTAAGCATGCCTAAACTAGTTCAGTCTATCAAACGAAAGTTAGACAGAATTTCCCTGATAATCATTTCCTCCGCTGGTATCGCAACCTTTAACCCCAATTTAGACAAACGGTGACGACGACGGTGGCGTTTTTTTCTCCGCTGAAACTATCAATTGCGACAAAAGTTTCATTTTTCCTCTCTAATCTGCAAAGTGGCTTTGGTGGATTTCTCCCATCGAGGTAATTGATGTCTCACACTGTGATGCGGTGAAAGGAAAGGCCTTTTAATTAATAACATCATTCGGTCACGTCAGGGGCAAGAGAGAAGAGTAAGAAAATATTAATTGTGTATGAGAATACAAAAATATGTAATGATCCAAGCGCCCACTTAGCACTAATTATTCACTTTACAGGCAAAACATATTTATTAACAAATTAAGAATTTAACTAGTTTAATTGCAATACAGTATAAGTGGAGTGCATTATATTGTACTGCGCTGTTAAAGACGTGTGAAAATCTGATGGAACACTTTCCATTATTTTGTTTAATGGTAAATTGATGTTTAGACTGATGGAGTGGCACAATGTTCCCAGGGGATACCCTCGGGACATTGTGAATGCTGAGAAAATACCGCCATACAAAAGAGGCGTAATACCTAACAAAATGTTTGAACTGAAATTTATAAAAAAGTGTAACATTTCTGATCAAATCACCTCCCAGAGAGAAACTTATGGTAGGTACATAGAAAATTGAATGTGATCATCTCTTAACATTCTATAAGTACATCTCAAATTTCTATTTGGGACATGTGGGAATAAGATTATCTATTCAGAAATGCACAGTTTTACAAGATTACTGAATAAGTGACTTTTTTCCTGAAGCCCGTCCTAGTACTCTTGAAAATCAATAAAATCACAGCTACTATAAATTGAATATCAATGACAAATAGAAAAATAACTAATAATTATTACTTATCAATGCACATGTGAATAATTTAAATCTAAGATTAAAACTTCGTTCCTTAGTTTCCAAATTAGAAAATTATAATGTGATTACTAAAAGGTTGACCAAAGTTAATCTTCTATGGCCCCACCATAACTCTCCGTTAGGACATATAAAAAGACACACAAAAAGTTACACTAAAATATCTCCCTGTATCGCATTTTGTTTTCATTACTTGTTTTCAGTTTTCTTTTTTCTCTGAGTCATTAGCTCTAAGAATCATTAGCCAAAGCACTCTCTAATTACCTTCTTTGAATTCATTTAATTAAAGAAAAGAGAATTCAAAACCAGTTCTTATTTTACCCAAAGTATCTTTTCCTTTTGAATATTTATTTAAATATTAAATATAAAACAATAAGCTTCATTATTTTATTCATTTAACAGAAAACTGTAAATGAACAACGAATGAAAAAAATATTTAATAATTATTACTTAACTTTTGTTTCAATTGGTATTCACGATCCTTACAGGTATCATGGATACCAATTAAAATAAAAGTCAGATAATAATAATAATTATCATTACCTATTTTTTCTCCCGTGTCCGAAAATATGGAACTGTCCGATAATTCAGACCTTACTCTATATTCGAATTATGATTAATTAATATAATAACATAGAATCCTGGGGCCAATTAGGGCTGTGGCTGAATGGTAACCAATCCAGTATATGGGTTGGCATGGTACGTACAACATCATTAAAATGGCTGGGTGTGATTACTTGCACGATATCGATTATATTATCTCTGCCGGAAGCCTTTTGTTGTGCAGTGAAATCTCAATGGAGTCTGGGGGTAGTTTCACTTTCGATAAGGGGGGGGGGGAATTGAAGGGGGGGTGAGATGGGATAATAAGGGTTCAATTAATTAAATATTGGATTGATATGTTAATTGTTATTTTACAAATTAACATATATATTATAATTGTAATATTTTGACGGGATTTTCTAATGATAATCTATTGTTATTTTCATCCTGAACTAAATCCTTTAGAGCATAATAAACAATGTTTTTAAAAATAAAACAGTTGTGACTAACTAATGCTAGCGTACACAATAAATATGTGCTCTAATATATAAAAGTGTACATATGTGTTTATCAGGTCGCTTGTGGGAAATATCTCAAAAAAAGCCACACCAAATACATAATTTTAAAAGGATATAGGGTAATTTTCGAATTATCAGTCGGTACTACAACTTCGGTCATATAAGAAAAAACATTATAAAAATTATTATTAGATAACACTGAATAATTACAATCTATATATTGTTTTTTCTTATATGACCGAAGATGTAATACCGACCGATAATTCGAAACTTACCCTATCTATGTATGTCGCCCTAGAGTATGAAGGGTTAGTTTGCATCTGGTAACCTCACTTTACTCTATATAGTATAGTATGGATATAAGGAAATAAATAATCCATTTAAAGAGTCATAATTTGAATAGATGTTGAATTTTAGTTATTAACTATTAATGAGATATATACACAATTTTTACCGAATGTTATTATAGATGAAATTGAAGAACTAATCCATTTAAAATCTATAACCCAGGGAGATAGATATGGTGGGCCATAGAAGATCTTTTATGTCAAACCCACCAGCCTAATGTTAATTTCGTCACTTGACATTTTTTCTTAATTTTAATCAATTTAACATTAAAATAAACTCACAAATCGTTATGTTAAACCAGTATACAGTAACATAAAGGGTATGGTAACTAGTAGACAACGCAATAATATGACGTCAATTTTTTGTTTGTGACCGAGCGGCTCATATTCCTCGTATTTGCATGTTAATTTCGAGAAGTTTAAAACCAATTTATAAGTGTTTCGTGTGATAAATAGTAAAAATAGCGATTGAACCTATAATTTAAATGTATGGACATAATTCAAGTTTGTTTATATTGATCTCTTCTTCTACTTATCTATAAGAATTAGGGTCTTAAACATATACTACCTATAGCAACCTAAACCAGTGCTAGTGAACTGCTAAACTCTAGTTCCTAAGAGTAACAATTAAGAAATAAAATAATGTAAATACAATTTAACCAATGCCTAGTTTAAGTAAGTAGTCCCATGATTCGAAACACTGGAGACTTTCCAAGGATAAATTTAAGTTAAAAATTTAAACAATAAAAGTTTAATCTGTGGATATACTAATACAATTATAGGCAAAAAATTCAACCATATTGATTAAAAATGAACTATTTGTTAACCACAATGCATATAATTATTCACGTAGTAATCAATTAAATTTAAGATTTCCAGTCACAACGTGGTCACGTCAAAGTGATTTCGATCAGCTGAATTCCATACCGTATATTGTCATTATATCCTGTGTTAAACTATCAAAGAAACAATATAAAACTTTCGACCCATTTCCATGGATACTAAGAAATGTTTAATTTATTTAATATCTAATAATAAAAGCTATACCAAATTAAAACTGCGTATGTAAGTTTTACAATCATATATAAGTTATAATTGCATATCATATACTTAATACTTATATCATATGTATATGTCACGAAGCATCAAACTTACATTTATACTTATATAAATCATATACATATAAGTTAAATTCTCCAAAAAAAGGTGATATCCATTGTGATTCAAATTAATTTCTTCTTTTGAGAAGTAATTCCTTTAGAGTTTGTAGTGAGTAATAAGTAAGACATCAGACATGCATACCAGTCGTACCTCATGAAGATGGATTAGCGCTACAAAAAGAAGAGAGTCTGAGTTAAAAATCAAGGAATTTCTTCGTAATAAATTCCATTAGAGTCAGACTGAAGGAAAAAAACAATTTCCACGCTTACGAATCGAGAAAAATGCCGAGTATGCTTTTGAAATGAAATAAAAATGAATAACATTGAAGTGATTCTTCCATTAATTAAATAGTTAGAATGATGTGGAGGCTGTACTGTCATGGTGATACTTTTTATTTATCTAATAGTGTTAATTTGCTGCAATAAAATAAGAGGAAGAAATTATCCTTTCATTCCTCTAATAAAAGAGGTAGAAATGCTCCTCTCTTTTTCCTATCATATAAAAGAGGAAGAGATTCTCCTCTCTTTCCTCTCGTAAAAGAGGTAGAAATGCTCCTCTCTTTCCTCTCATAAAAGAGGTAGAAATGCTCCTCTCTTTCCTCTCATAAAAGAGGTAGAAATGCTCCTCTCTTTCCTCTCATAAAAGAGGTAGAAATGCTCCTCTCTTTCCTCTCATAAAAGAGGTAGAAATGCTCCTCTCTTTCCTCTCATAAAAGAGGTAGAAATGCTCCTCTCTTTCCTCTCTTAAAAGATGTAGAAATGCTCCTCTCTTTCATCTCTTAAAAGAGGTAGAAATGCTCCTCTCTTTCCTCTCGTAAAAGAGGTAGAAATGCTCCTCTCTTTCCTCTCATAAAAGATGTAGAAATGCTCCTCTCTTTCCTCTCATAAAAGAGGTAGAAATGCTCCTCTCTTTCCTCTCATAAAAGAGGTAGAAATGCTCCTCTCTTTCCTCTCTTAAAAGAGGTAGAAATGCTCCTCTCTTTCCTCTCGTAAAAGATGTAGAAATGCTCCTCTCTTTCCTCTCATAAAAGAGGTAGAAATGCTCCTCTCTTTCCTCTCGTAAAAGATGTAGAAATGCTCCTCTCTTTCCTCTCTTAAAAGATGTAGAAATGCTCCTCTCTTTCCTCTCTTAAAAGAGGTAGAAATGCTCCTCTCTTTCCTCTCATAAAAGAGGTAGAAATGCTCCTCTCTTTCCTCTCTTAAAAGAGGTAGAAATGCTCCTCTCTTTCCTCTCGTAAAAGATGTAGAAATGCTCCTCTCTTTCCTCTCATAAAAGAGGTAGAAATGCTCCTCTCTTTCCTCTCGTAAAAGATGTAGAAATGCTCCTCTCTTTCCTCTCGTAAAAGATGTAGAAATGCTCCTCTCTTTCCTCTCTTAAAAGAGGAAGAAATGCTCCTCTCTTTCCTCTCTTAAAAGAGGTAGAAATGCTCCTCTCTTTCCTCTCTTAAAAGAGGAAGATACGTTCCACTCCAAATAAATGAAATATTTGGCTCTAAAACTGGAATCACTTCATAAAAAGTATTTCAATTTATTCGGATCTAAGGAAAATAAACAACAAAGTACCTATGTATTATAAAAGAGAAATACTTTTATTGTTTGGTGAATAACAGTAAAATAATTTGATGATATTGCTATTGCCATAAATTCGATATAAATATGCTAGTTCAATATTATTATTTCAATCCTATAGTTTACTATGGAAAAAAAATTATTTTTAATTTTTTAACTATTTAAAGAAGGTCTGCTTCTTCTGGCAGAGGCTTATTTGAAAAATAAATATTATTTATACAGTAATTGGACCTAATATTATTGATATCAAAATTAGCTAAACAACATTTTAGTTTATCATATTCGTAACCTTAAATTTAATAAAAAGAATATGATCACTTAAGATAACTATTGACCCTGGATTTGAGTATAGATAACGAACTATTATAACATTTGAATTACATATATTTAGCTTATATTAGTTAATATTCATATAAACACAAAATTGTATGTTAGTTTCTAATGACTTACAATATTGCTCAGGTACAGATTATAGCGTTTGCTTGCTGGGCCATGTTGTTACCATGTTGAAGCAACATGTTAAAGTAGCACCACATATCAATTTATTATTTACTTGACCCTGCCGCTATTTCGGTAGAACATGGAAAATTTAGACGTTTGAACGCCAATCTTCTATTTAACGAGTTGTCTGTTGAGTCTGCTCTAAGTCTGTTCTAAGTCTGTTTTAAGTCTGTTCTGGGAGTGAAAAGTAGTTTCCAGTGGTCTCTAGCCATATTTATACTTATCTTAAAATTCGATACGATAGTAACATGAAGAATGGGAATTAATTGTAAATATCATCTATTGGAAAAAATTGACTGTAAAAAGGGTACTCAAATGATTATCACAGAAGGGACATATGAATCATTGATGGGCGAAAGTTTGCGTATTTTTCCTTTTCTTTTGTCAGGAGAGTGTTACAGATTAATCATGAAGATTTTTTTGTTTGTCCGTCATTTAGAAACATTCTATTCATGACTCGATATACTATAGTTTGATGAAAAATTTATTTTTTGGAATCTGTAATTTTGTGACCTGTTGTCCGAATCTTACGGTTCTAAGTATATTCCACCCCGGTAAAATTCACCCGATTAAATTTCACCTCAAGTAAATTCAAAACCCGATAAATTCCACCTCAGGTAAATCCAGAAAAGTACAATGTTCGTCACAATCGAAACCATCAGAGTGGATGGCAAATTCCCCATACCCCCAACCAGACCGCTAACCTAACCTTAGGTGAATATTGTATTTAGTATTTACCTGGGGTGAATATAGGACCACCAAATCTAACAGAATTTAAAATTCCAATTGTATAATTGTCATTTTTTAACATTTTGGAAACGATAATCAATTATTTATCACTTTTTAACATTTTGGAAGAGGGTAGAGAGAAATTGAAGAGAATTGCGTCACAGATGAAAGACAATTCAACTGTCTAGTGCCGTGTTCAGTATTCGAACATCTGAACCAGAGATCAAATTCTACAGTGGAAATTATCATGTCACACAAGAATCTCCAAAATAACATGTGTAGAGCCATGCAACTGCACGGACATGAAGATGTTGTTACTCTACAAATACATGGCTTACATAGCTTCCTTAACTGGGAAAAACTGCTAATTAGTTAACGATGAAGGTTTGTCTCTAGTTTTCTGGAAGGGTTCTATGGAAATAACTAAAATATTTCGTATATAAAATTTAAAAAAATATTATCCCAAGTTATTATAAAATTATTCCATTTAACTACAACTAAATTGGATATAAACTAATTATCGTATTGAAAATTTGTTTCCATTAAATATACCTCATAGTTCTTTTATTATTTATTCTATCCTATTTTAATTGGTATAACTTTAAATAGAGCTACTTGTTCGTCATTGAATGTACTTTTAAGTGGCTTCGGTGGGGCCACCTAAGATTAAGAGGGGAGATATGATATTGTAATTCAAATAATAGATTATTTCATACGATTATGGTGGAGTAAGATTAGTTTTATTCATTTCATTATTCAACGTCGTTATTATGTTAATATTCTAATTACAGCTATTAAAAAGGTACATAAAATTAAGAGGTATTGTATATTTGTTCGAAAAAAATTATAATTACAATTAGATAATTTTATAATATGTAATCAATATACTCAAATATTATAAATTGAATTATAATGATAATTGAATATTTGTGTCTATTTCTCGGTGAGATCTACCAACATTGCAGTCAGATGACACTATCAGTTTTAAGTACCAAAAAAGTACCCAAGTTAAGTAACTTGGAATATATGTCTCCTAACTTTTAATAAATTAAATTAATGCAATTAACAGTTGGAAAGTGGTTAACCGATTAATCTCTTGAAAGTTTTTCACCCAAATTACCAATTATGAATTTAGAACTGTTTCCGGACTTGTTTTTTATGCTTGGCAGAAGCAACCGCATCGCTCTACTTACGACACAGGAAGCAGACTGACACGTACGCGGAAAAGATGATTAAGATTGAACTGACGAGAGGGGCGTAATTATTCAATTTGCAATGGTTTTAGTTAAACATATTTAGTTATGGCAAGTACTTTAGAGAGGTTCTTATGCCGTTATTTCTCAGTTATTAGTCACCACAAGCCACACAGTTTCATAATAGGTATGACCCAGAGAAAAACCTATAGTGTGGAGTGAGATATTCAGGTGAACTATAGTGAATGTACAGTCCTGAGTAAGAGAACTAAACAGTATAGTGAACAAACAAAGGAAATTTGTTCACTATACGGAGTAGTTCTCTTACTTAGAACTCTAAATTTTTTGTTCATATTTATTAAGAAATAAAAAATGTCAATCCGTGAAGTTGATATAGAAAAATTAAATGTAATTACACATAATTTATGTTTAAAAATATAAACATCAAATTTAATCTCAATTATTATTTATTAGACTACATTGAGTATAACTTGTGTGTGTACTATATAACGAATTATTGTCCTATTCAACTATATCAAGATGGTAGTGAAAGAAGGAATTGGTTAAATTACTAATGGACTTATGCAAAGAAGACGAAGAAGAAAGAGTACGGGAGTTAACATTATTAAATTGCAAA
This sequence comes from Caprella mutica, assembly GCA_947561585.1. Lineage (NCBI taxonomy): Eukaryota > Metazoa > Arthropoda > Malacostraca > Amphipoda > Caprellidae > Caprella > Caprella mutica. Next base: position 17,587 of record CANNZV010001754.1, on the reverse strand, counting down.
TAGCAACAATAAGAATATTAATATAGATTAGATATTTATATGATTATAAAATAAATTAATTAGATGCAGCAAGGAAATATTGCAGCAATATTTAGAAAAAATAATATCGCAATTTTTGTGAATTTATTCATAACTCAGATGGTGTACACAAAGATGGGAAAAATAATTACCACCTGGGAAATGTATTAGAAAAAATTAATTATTGTATTTTTAAACTCACCTTCAAAATCTCCTTCCACGATGTATCCAGATTAAGATAATTCGATTTATACTAATAAATTCAAAACTTAACAGTAAATTGAATTTTTAATGATAAAATTATGAAAAGTACAAATAGTACTCAATTTATCTGAAAAAAAAGAATAACTATTATGTAAATTGGAGATTGAAATTAATTAAACACAAATACATTCAAAATAATTAAAAACCATTGATTATTAAATTAGTAACTTACTATAACAATCACCTCATATTTGGAGGCTGAGTTACAGATAATCACCACATATTTGGAGGATGAGTTACAGATAATCGCCACATATTTGGAGGATAACTTACAGATAATCACCACATATTTGGAGGATAAGTTACAGATAATCACCACATATTTGGAGGATGAGTTACAGATATTCACCACATATTAGGAAGATAAGTTACAGATAATCACCACATATTTGGAGGATAAGTTACAGATAATCACCACATATTAGGAGGATAAGTTACAGATAATCACCACATATTTGTAGGATAAGTTACAGATAATCACCACATATTTGGAGGATGAGTTACAGATAATCACCACATATTTGTAGGATAAGTTACAGATAATCACCACATATTTGGAGGATGAGTTACAGATAATCACCACATATTTGTAGGATAAGTTACAGATAATCACCACATATTTGGAGGATGAGTTACAGATATTCACCACATATTAGGAGGATAAGTTACAGATAATCACCACATATTTGGAGGATAAGTTACAGATAATCACCACATATTTGGAGGATAAGTTACAGATAATCACCACATATTTGTAGGATAAGTTACAGATAATCACCACATATTTGGAGGATAAGTCACAGATAATCACCACATATTTGGAGGATAAGTTACAGATAATCACCACATATTTCCATTCACTGTTATGACATCTTGAAAGATTTAGGTGAAATTGAAAATTGAAGTAGTTACAGCACCTTAATACAAATTCAATTTGATATGGTTTTCCATATATTATGTCTTAAATAATGTTATTTACAATTTTTTTCCTATATATTTACAATCTTTTTCCTATATTTAATTGCTCATAAATTTATTCATAAAGATACCCATATGAAACGTAATAAAAAGAATATAAAAATATAAAAATAAAATAAAAACAGCTCTGATGCTTAGTAATTCATATATTAAATAAAAATACTTTATTTAAATTTCGAAAATTTTCATTAAAATGGATTTTTTTGTCAAATTATTTTGTATTCATATATGCTAAGGTTTACTTTCCATTATTATATTCACTTCTATATTCAATCTATTTATAATTCATTCAGGAACTATAAATAATTTATATTTTTCAGATATTCGAATAATCAATTTGAGGGAAATATTTCAAAAAGCTTCATTTAATGAAAAGGTGATCTAAAAATTCACTTACGGAACTGTCAAATAAATTGTCTGTAATTAAACTGAGATGTCATTTCTAGTTATTTGAAAGCGTCTGACCCATTTATCCGATAGTTTATCATGGGTATATTGTGATATATTTCACATCTATTGATCTCCCAGGGAGAAAGTTATGGTGGGGCTATAGAAGATTGAGAAGGAAAGTTATGGTGGGGCCATAGAAGATTGAGAGGGAAAGTTTTGGTGGGGCCATAGTAGATCAAGAGGGATTGTTAAAGATCGGTTTCTCTACATACCATATGAGATCTCTAGGTATAAATCAGTATTTATTGCGATTGTTATTTAAATGTATGAAATAATTATAAAAAAAATACAGTTTTTATATTTTCCATATTGAAAAATTATATATAACTTTACAATAAAAAACATTAATCAATCACCGAAATATATAAAAACTATTAGATTGCACTTATATCTTACTTATAGTTTTTTTGAAAAAGAAAGATTTTTGTAAGATTTATATAAGGTTTTAGGTAAGATTTTCCCTTCATTAAGTGAAAGGTTTGATGGAACATCGAAGATTTTAAGAGAATAGCACACCAAAATCTTTTCTTTCCCACCATATCTTTCTGACTGGTTTGCATGCTTACTCTACTTATAATAATTAAGATAAACACTGTACTGATCTTATTATTTGCCTTACATAATTATATTAAGTAGCATGGGTAATTCGTTCTGTTCTTCACACTAGTCCGTCTAATGGCAATCATACCTAATTACTTTTATGCTGTAAGAAGAGAAACAAAAAACTGGCCTACAAAGTAGAATGAGGTCTCACACTCATGCAATTAACACACATGTAATAATTTTATTAACGGTAATTGTAATAATATCTATGTACTATCACTTGGAAAAGTGAAGAAAGAAGCTATAGGAAAGTGTAGAAGAGGATATAAGACGAATTAAAGATCCTATATTGAAATATGATAATAAAATCAGTATCAAAAATAGGAATTTTGAACAGCTCTAAATATTAACTTTTTTAAATCAGTATTACACACTTAAATGAATGCCACCTTATTTAAATGGAAAAATTGATAATAGTTAAATATTTTTAAAATAAGACTTTTTTAAATATGATATAGGTATATTTTAAATGTATTAAAACAAATAATATTTGCTTATTAAAAAAAAAATCAATTCAAAACTTATTTACCATTTAAACTAACAATATATTTTATTTACATAAAATAATCGAATTGTTGTTCTTCCATTTATAAGATAAAACATATATCAATTACATTTATACAGTAATACATATATAATCAATTTTAATATATTTCACTTGAAAACCATAAATAAACTTCATTATTCAAAACTATATGTTTTTGGTCACATTAATTACAGCTAGAAATACAGAAACCAAATACCGAAACTTTTTCTTTTAGATCAGATTTCAGTTACCTAAAATAAACTCACAATCCAATGACGCATTTAATTCGAATTTCTTCACTGGGATTCGAAACATCAAAATATCTAAATAAATATAGTATCTACATTTATTGTTGAAATTCAGAAAATAGAAACAAGTACTGAAAATATTTACAGTAAAAAATTTGATGCTGTCATCAATAATTCAATAGTCGCATTTGTGGTTTTCGAATATTGATGCAAGTTTTGTGGTTTTTCTTAATATTTTATGCTAGCCATTAGGGTTACGAATTATCTGTCGGTTCCACATCTTCGGGTATATAGGAAAAATAGGTGTAATATTTATTATTGAATTATTATTTCATTGGTATCCATGACACCAGCAGGTACCATAAATACCAGTAAAAATAAAATTATATACTAATTACTAAATCGTTTTTTCTTATATGACCAAAGATGTGTAAATGGCCGATAATTCGTATCTTACCCTGCATTTATTTTCACAGATATATATATAAAATAGTAAAAATAAATTAATAGAAACATATTCAAAACTCTACAATATCCCAATATTTTCTTGAAAAAATTGATCAAAATTGAAGAATGAAGATAGAAGAAAAAAAAGAACAATTCTCTCCGCTTCTATATACGAATTGGTAGTTTTACTTGAAAGTTTACTCGAAAGTGTTTATGAATGTAAAATTTACCTCAAACAAACAATACCCAACTAGAGAATCTCACTTTTAGCATCTTTGAAAGCTTTAGCAAATATAAGTAACTTTATTTTCGAAATCTGATGAATAACGTCATGCAGTTAATCTAACGGAGTATTTTAGCCAAATTGTAGTCTTAACATACACTCCCTATGTTAAACCCCTCTCTACGCCTGCCAATCTAGACCCTGTCACCGCATGACCCCTGCACGCGGAGCACTACAATGCACAATGTATGTTTACTCCGCGACAGTTATGCAGCATCTGAGCACATCAAACTAGTGCGGTTGTTATCTACGCCTGAGAAACTAACGCCATATCACTCTCACTTTAAAAGAAATCCAGGTGTGGGTAGTGCGGGGGCAGGGGGGGGGGTAGGGAGACAGGGGGGTAGGGAGGCGCATCCTGAAAAGAAGAAGACACGGTTGTGGGAGAATTTTGATACCCAGAGAAAGGAGAAGGAATAGAAAATTAAGTTGTGATTTCCTTTCTAAATCTTTTAGGAAAAGATTAATTACTTTAATTGTTCATTAAAATATGCTAAATTACCTAAAGAATATACTGAAGACATTAATTAAATATTTTATAGTAGTATAAAGAAATAATATATAGCAAATTAGTTTTCCACATTTCTATGATTACTACCTCAAATAAATATAAAATCATTTGTTAATTCTTAGTTTTGTGATTATTTTTATTCTAATTACATTAGTCTTTTAACTGCATATAAGACTAATAATATACACCCTATACAATTTACTTATTCTTGTACAACATAAATGGTGACTACTGTTAGATTCCAAACTGATAGGAGAATAAGGCAAAGAAATGCTGTAAAGATACACAATTATTAATAATCTATGTAGGTGCAATATCAAGTCAAATAACCTGTACATGTATAATAAATAACAACTCTACTTATAATTCCCAGTAGTGTTACAAATGAATTTATGTTCCGTATGATTTAGTGGCGTATCAACATAACTTATTACGACCAAAGGTTTGCACTTCTAGCAGCTTAGTGCAACCGACTACACTTGATAAACGGGTATTTTAACTCAGATTCAATGCTCAATTTATTTTGTAATTATAAGCGAGCTATTAATAATTAATATTAATTAATAAAATACCTTGAATAATCGATTATGTATTTATTAAAAAAATTAGGCACATTTTTGCTTATTATTGTGATTTCCCAATACGCTTGTGAATTGAGGCAGTGTCTATGTATATTTAGCGGCTAAGTCCCCGGTGTACTTACCAAAGAGTGTCAGTTGTTTAACCTGTCCATTAATTCTAAACTAGTAAATAAGAGTACGACAATAGCGGTCGTTCTAATCGACATTATTTTTATGACCTCTCAGTCAACAGCGACGGTAGTTTTAACCGCTGTAGCGTCAAATAAAATGGGGCCACAGCAATTAACCCTTTTTCACGGTACTAATTGAACTGTCGCCGCAAGTTTCTCCATAATCTATGAAAGAACAACTCTTATTAATGAATAAATTTAACCCATGCAAACTATTTGTTGATTATTTCTCTGCATAATAATAGACGAGGTGGTTCTTTCAACAGAGGGTATGAATATATTTCACGCCATGGATGTAAATGCGGTGAGATCATATTTTCCATTCTCATACTTTTTAAGTATTTGAGTGATTGATATCATGATGTTGATAGAATAATATTACTCATAATATTGCTCATTTTATTCTTCATTATAATGATTATTATATTTATCATTTTATTTCTCTAAATATTGTTTCATTATATTACTCGTTAACTTACTCTGCATTATTCATTATACTGTTCATAATATTGCTCATAATAATGCTCATTATATTATTCATTATACTGTTCATTATATTGCTTATAATATTGATCAATTTATTGCTCATGATAATTTTAATATATTATCCGGTAATCATTATAATATAATAGTTTCAAATTTTGTATGTATCGGATATTACACTTATACTGTAGACATCATAAAATAGCTTTTTTACATATGGGTATAATTATTTATAGAATGTACCTTTCCAGCTGCATAGAATTTTAGCAAGTCATGTACGGAGATGAGGTGAAAATGTTACAAAATTACATGTTGTAAACCTGTTTGAGGTACCAACTGGTACATGTTGTAAGCCTATAGGTACTTGATTTAAACCTATAGGTACATGTTGTAAACCTATAGGTACATGTTGTAAAGCTATAGGTACATGTTGTAAGCCTATAGGTACTTGATTTAAACCTATAGGTACATGTTGTAAAGCTATAGGTACATGTTGTAAAGCTATAGGTACATGTTGTAAAGCTATAGGTACATGTTGTAAAGCTATAGGTACATGTTGTAAAGCTATAGGTACCTGTTGTAAAGCTATAGGTACATGTTGTAAAGCTATAGGTACATGTTGTAAAGCTATAGGTACATGTTGTAAAGCTATAGGTACATGTTGTAAAGCTATAGGTACATGTTGTAAAGCTATAGGTACATGTTGTAAAGCTATAGGTACCTGTTGTAAAGCTATAGGTACATGTTGTAAAGCTATAGGTACATGTTGTAAAGCTATAGGTACATGTTGTAAAGCTATAGGTACATGTTGTAAGCCTATAGGTACTTGATTTAAACCTATAGGTACATGTTGTAAAGCTATAGGTACATGTTGTAAAGCTATAGGTACATGTTGTAAAGCTATAGGTACATGTTGTAAAGCTATAGGTACATGTTGTAAAGCTATAGGTACATGTTGTAAAGCTATAGGTACCTGTTGTAAAGCTATAGGTACATGTTGTAAAGCTATAGGTACATGTTGTAAAGCTATAGGTACATGTTGTAAAGCTATAGGTACATGTTGTAAAGCTATAGGTACATGTTGTAAAGCTATAGGTACATGTTGTAAAGCTATAGGTACCTGTTGTAAAGCTATAGGTACATGTTGTAAAGCTATAGGTACATGTTGTAAAGCTATAGGTACATGTTGTAAAGTAATTATTCAGAGAAATATATGGTGGGGCCATAGAAGATTATGTGTGGTAGTGTACTCTTAATCTTCGGTGGGCCCACCATAACTTTTGTTTAGCAATATGTGAAAAGTTATCTTAAAGTGTACGCTACTTGGATGGTTAAATAACATTTCATCTTTCAAATGAAAATATGCTCGATAAACATGATTTTCTTTTTGTATTTCAAGTCTATTCCAAACTAAAAATAATGAAATAAGTGTAACATTGATTAAACTGCTACAAATAGATAGTTGAAATGTCTTATAGAATAAAATGTACAGAGAAAGAAAGTTGAACACCTCGACTATAACAAAGAGACAGTTTCTAAGAATGAAACATTATGAAGCCAATTAAAAAAACTTATGAAGCTGTTTCCGAGATGATAATCAAAGTAAAAATTGGTACAACAACAAAAATGATGGAGCGTTTATAGAGCTATGATTCGCAGTTGAAAACCATTATATTGTATTGATATTTTTTACTAAATTTCCAATCTTCAAATACTTTTAAAGCATCAAAAATAGAATATAAATAATGTCTGTATTTCCAGGGTTGCAATATTAATAATAATACAAAGCATTATAATAATTATATACTATTATAATGAATATCCAATCTGATAATAATAATAATATACGTAGAAAATACGCTTCGTGTTATTTGTTTTTTTATAATAATTATTTTTATAATTTATAATATTGCCAAAGAAAAGACAAGGTGGCCCATCGGAGATTAAGAGAGGTTAATCTTCTAAGGACCCACCGTAAATTTTTCCCAGAGTAGTATAAAAAAAAAGCTCAAAATACTTTCCATCCATATCATCTGGTCACATACTCTAAACCTGTTTGGCATCTTCTATTTTATCACCTGTGATCTTCTTATTATCTTCAGATCTTCTGCCCCTCCCAACCTTTCTTTACGGTACTTTCTCAGTCTGATGTATTAGGTACATCTGTCTCAGTCTTTCTAACAAAGCTGGAAAATAATAATAACTACATACTTTCTAAAAACATTAACAATTCCCCAAGACATTTTATTGTGAATTTTATAGGTTGAATTTAATTATTTTTCAAAGCTTATGAAAGCGGTTATGAATTCATGAGGGTTTATTTCTAGTTATGATAAAAAAAGTTTCCCACTAAAAAGATCGCGAATAATTTTTTCAATTTATCATTTTAAAAACGATATTTTCTTTTACATGAGTAATTCTTCCCTATAATTTTTTTTTCCTTCAAAGAAAACTCTTACCTACAAAAAATTTACTTGAGAAATAGCAATATATGATTATATTCGATTGTTTAAAATAATTAGATTTGAACCACTTGGTTTTTTAGTGCATAAATTATAAATTAAAAAAATAATGAAATAAATAATTAATTTTATTTGAAAAATTATTGATAATTACTTTTTTATATAAATATTCAGAGCACCTTCTAAAATTCGTTAATCAATCTCCCTATATACTAATAAACAGTGTCTTTTTGTCTGTTGGTTAGCTGGAAAATGTCACACTTTAATATTTAATATATATTTTTTTTGACACAAATTTTTTTGACACAAATTTTTTTGACACAAATTTTTTTGACTCAAATTATATTTGTCACAAATTATATTTTTAACACAATTTTCGGACACATATTTTTTTATATAAATTTTTTTCACACAATTTTTTAAAAAAAATTACATATGTTTTTAATAAATATTCCTTTTAATGGGGAAGTACACTAGTATTATAATAAAAGCAGCTTATTTCTGTCTGTCCGTCACACACTACCGAAATTAATAATGTTACTGGAAGGAGCCACCTAAGCATGAATCTTTTGCTTATATCATATAAGAGTATAATAAATTTTTTCAATAACTAAATTAAAATTTATCTTATTTAGCTTAAAATATTCGATCTAAAGCGAAGCCAGAGTTAATAATCATTAAATAAACTGAATGCCCTCAAGATAGACATAATAGAAATTCTATCATTTTTTACGGTGCACGTACACTAGCTAAGAGGATAATTTTGGTAGATTATTTTTTGTTAATTCACTTTATTCTCACCCTGTACAAAAAGTCATAGAGAGGATTAGGAGGGGACCACCCATCTTAATCTCCTATGGCCCCACCATAACTCTCTCTCTTATCTCACTAAACAAGTAGTCGCAATCAAAGCAAGATAATTTCAGTGAAAAGTCTATGGCAGTTATTTTGGCCGTACTAAACGTAATATAATAAAAGGACTATAATTTTTACACCTAGAATAATACACTCAATTTACACCTTTATTTCATGGTAGTTTAACTCTTTATATTTTGTAATATATATAGGTAAGGAAAGAATATTAATAAATAAATAAATAAATGTCACCTAAAATAATACCTTCTGCATTCTGCGAAGGTAACAATAAATAATATACCATAAACAATATTTAAAAATATTTAATTTGTTCTTGACTATTGTAATCGAAAGCATGAGCTCTATATAATATAAATAGTTTATCCGATCATTTAAGTTAAATATCTCAAAAAAGACACGCAAAATTCATTTCTCGAAAGCTAGGTGACATGACATACATCGCCTTAGGGCCTAAGCGTTAAAAGGAGACATGAAGTAAGTTAATATATTTTAAATAAAAGTACTTTTTCTATCTAGTTAATTTCATCATCAATTATAAAGTTACTTTGTAAATTAGATTCATAATTTAAAAGTCATTAAAACATACGAAAGAAATAAAGTATGCAGCAAAGTTTATAAAGCATATTATACAGCAACAGAACTGAGAATTATTTCTAAAGTTATATATCGCAGAATGTTATATACAGGGAACTATACTAGTAGTTTTTAATAGTTAATTATTTGAAATTACTACCTAAATTATTGAATGATATGAAAAATTTATAGGAAAATATTTTTCTAATTCTTAGTTACGTGATTAGTGATAATAATCAATAATAAAAATAAGATGTGCCACTTTGAAGTCAAAGACAAGAGTAGAAGTAACTATGGAAACTGTATCACTTTCATAGAACTAACTTGTTATTGAATCTTACTAAAATTATATGCTTGAAAATATATTTATTTTTAACCAGAAATATCCTCTTCGATGTATTTAACAAAACGTAAAAATGAACAAAACCAAGCATGCAAAACCATATATACAATTAAGCATGTAAAACCAAGCATGTCTATCCAAGAGGTATAAATTCTATTAAAACTTGTTTCAAAATTATTAGTTTTTACTTTATTAACAAATGAAGTTGGTGAATTGTTTTTAAATAACCCTGTATTGCTTTCCTCTACCTCAGCAAAAAGTGAAAATAACCAAATAGCCCGTAGCCGTATTACGTCTTCTGTTACGTAGATTTATGACAGTTTCATATGAAATCATGTTGCCTTGAAGACACTGGAATAGCGTTCGAATTTACTGCTTAGTATGGAAATAATTGACACTACATGAGTGATGGTATAGAGAGTTGCGTTCTTGAGGGTATTGATGATGAACATCTTAGTTACTTTATTATACTATATATATCGGTAAAGAGAAAACTATAGAGAAATGGTGAAAAGTATTATAGTGGATTGATTAAGTTTTGAAATGTATAGTAATGAAATATATAGAGATTTGAAGGAAACACATATTCGTCATTTGATAAGATTGAAATAATCTAATATTTTTTAATAGAAATAAATGATATATCACAGTAAATACAGGTAATATAATATATCTCCATTCAAATGAATAACATTTATAACTTTTCCTTGGCATTTTAAAACAAGAATCACAAAAATTAATAGGATAAAATCCATAAGTCATCACTCAATTGACTGATATTAAATCTACTAACAATCATCCACGCATCGTTTCACAGAAAGAAAGTCACGATGGGGCCTGAAGTCTTTTCTTAATCTTTGATGACCCCACCACAACTTTCTCTCTGGGAGATATCAAACCTGATTCAAATAGTGGGATTACGTAACTACAATATGCATCATACAAAGAATAGGCAATTGGTTACGAAATACCAGAGGTTTACCGAGATTGTTCTTCTGATATAATCTACCTAAGAACATCAAAGAGTAACAAAGTAATTCTCTCCCTGCAATGGTACTCCTATCTCCTAATTGGGTTTCCCTTCTCCCTATGACGGGTCCTATGACGGGAATAGCATTATCGCTACGATGCCAGTCACGTGCCATCGCCTTATTGTCAGATAGAGGCATGCAAATCGTATGATGAGGAGAGACAAATCTCACAGACACTCTCTGCATCTTTTAATGCACGATGACATATATTAGGGGGAGACGTGAAGGATGAGACACATAGGGACGCTGTAGAGAGGGAGGCTGTAGATAGAGTATTGTAGACACTGTAGATGGAGAGTATTGTAGATACTGTAGATGGAGAATATTGTAGACACTGTGGATGGAGAGTATTGTAGACACTGTAGATGGAGAGTGCTTTAGATACTGTATATGGAGAGTATTGTAGACACTGTAGATGGAGAGTATTGTAGACACTGTATATGGAGAGTATTGTAGATACTGTAGATGGAGAGTATTGTAGACACTGTAGATGGAGAGTATTGTAGATACTGTAGATGGAGAATATTGTAGACACTGTGGATGGAGAGTATTGTAGACACTGTAGATAGAGAGTACTTTAGATACTGTATATGGAGAGTATTGTAGACACTGTAGATGGAGAGTATTGTAGACACTGTATATGGAGAGTATTGTAGATACTGTAGATGGAGAGTCTTGTAGACACTGTAGATGGAGAGTATTGTAGAGACTGTAGATGGAGAGTATTGTAGACACTGTAGATGATGAGGTCTGTAGATTAAGTAGATACTGTAATTAGAGAACTCTGTAGAAATTTATCTTTATACAGTTCAAATACGTTGGTAAATAATTGTTACTTGAGATTTGTTTCAAATTTTTTATATCATCCTTTAAGTTTGAAAAAATAATGAAATGTTTAAATTTATGAAATGAAAAGAACTTCCGCGTCTTTTTATTCAAACCGTTTTATTTTGGTCCGCAAATTAGATATCTTCTTTAGGAGGTATTTTGACCATTGAAGGTATTTTTCCAATTGCATTACCAGTTCTCCCCAATGAAAGAAATGGACTGCAATTCTCCCTGCATATTGGATCTGAGAAGAATACTCAAAATTCTAATATCCCTTAAAACGTTGTGGTATTTTTTGAATTGGAATTGCCACCAACTGAACTATCGAAGGTGAGTTAGAATTTTTATAAATTTTCATGCTGTTTGGATATATTTTCGAAGAAAAGATTATTGGTTATAGTTGTACCCAGTAAATTGGAGTTATTAGACACAACCTATTGAAAATATTTCAGCTCATTTGAAAGTTAATAATTTCAAGATGTAATTTAAACCAACGTTAAATAATGCCCATCCTCTAGCGTATAAAACGCTCGCGTTTTCATCGGTCAGTTTATGCTAGAAAAAAAAATCAGTCTAGACTGGCGTTTCTACTGCCTTGGCTGTCAGTGGTTCTTTGGGGGTATAGGCGGTGGGAACGCATCTGGAGGCGTTATCACTGCCGCTTTTCACCGCTTTTCATTCCATACTGAGCAGTTCCAAGCAGTTTTAATGCGGCAATCAAAGTTGACGAAATGTTTTACATAGAAAAATTCATACTTGGAATTGAACCGCGTCCAGCTATTTACAATGTATCTTCAAAAAGTACAGCAATAAACTTATAAAAGCCAAATGTAAGAACGACTTTGGCGAGGCAATGTTTGAAAACTGTAATGTCATTGCGTCTGAAGAGAAGGATTAGTGAAAAATGTTTAAGTTATTATTAATACATGCTTAAATTACCTAAATCACAGCTTATTCTTAAAACAAAATATTAATAAAAGATATATTGGCACGTATATTTTTATGATTGATATTGAAAAAGAAAATTATTTTGAGGTGTTTGTTGATCATGTGATCAAAGTAGAAAATGAATTGTAAAGTATTTTACTTTAAAATAATGAAATATAACAGTAAAAAAAAAACAATGTTTAATTTTGTTATGTGTATCACTTTTAACATTTGGTAATTTATCCCTTATTATTCATATTATATACACAGACGTGACAGAAAGGAATCGACAACCATATTGAAACAGATAATGTCAATATATTATAGGCTACTGTAACTGTTCAATTTATAGAAAAATAAAATATGAATGGTCAAATATTTAATAACTGAAGGCAGAACCCACTTTTACAACACCCTGCTTTTATAAAAGTGGCAATAATTGCGAGGCGTGTCTCGATGTTATTACCGTTCGTAGATATAGAAAACAGAGACTATCATCTGAATTGATTTTTTTTCACGGTAACTGTAATAAACATCAATATTATTATTCACAAGAGTTTATTAAAACAATTGTATCGGACTAGCGGTACCCGTGGTTATTCCATGGTTTTATTACACAGATTTGTCACGTGTGTACTGTGTAGTATATTTTCATCTCAAATTGAAATCTTCATAAATTTGTTTTTTTATGGCTGAAACGATATGTTGGTTCATGCAAAGGAAACTAAAAAAAACATAATTTAATTAATTTTCATCCTCATTCGGGCAGAGGCTAAATTTGCTCTTCCGTTTTTCTGTTTTTCATTATTTCCGGAGTTTTCATTTGTTCCCGATTTTTCGGTTTACCGTATTTTTTGGTTTCCGTTTATTATATTCTTCCCGATTTATCAGTTTTTCGGCTTTCCGTTATTTTCCGTTTTTCTTTTTCGGGTTTCCAAAATTATCAATTTTTCAGATATTTTTGATTGTTTTCTGTTTTTTTCTGAATCTTTTTTCTCGAATTTTTTCCGACTAGTCGAGTTTCCGATTTTCCAGATCTTTTTCGGTTTTCCAGATATTTAAGGTCCTGGATTTATCGATTTTATTGAATTTTTATTTCTGTATTTTTTTTTTCAATTTCTACTGATTTTTCAGTTTCTCTTGATTTATGTTGCGTAGGCTTTCCGATTTTCCGTATATTTCAATTTTCAAGATATTTTGCTTTTCCGAATTTTCTGGCTTCCTACTTTTTCTGTTTTTCCGAATATAACAGTTTTCCGAATTTCGATTTAATGCTAAATTTATGAATAATTGAATTTCCTCAAAATGATTCAATTAATTATGATTTTCATTTATTCTGTAGTATTTTTCAGTTTTTGTTTACACTAATTTATTTTTGGGGGTTTGAGTTTTTCACGGGTTTTTTATGAAGAACAAATTTGGTTTATTATTTTTTTTTTTTTTGAGTTTAAAAAATATTTAGGATTTCATTTGAATCAAGTAGTCTTTGGAATATTTTTAGTTTTTGCAAAATTTCTGTTTTTTTCAGATTTATTTGCAAATTTTTAGTTTTCATGAAAATTTTGAAGATTTCTTGGAAAAAATTTAGTTTATGGAAATTTTTTAGTTTGTTAGAAATATTTTAGATTGTGGGCAAATTTTTGTTATTGGAACATTTTTAGTTTTTGGAAAAATTTTAGTTTTGGGAAAATTTTAGTTTCTGGAACATTTTTAGTTTTGGGAAAAATTTTAGTTTTGGGAAAGTTTTGAGTTTTGGGAAAATTTTGAATTTTATAATCTAAAAATTTGTTACTCTGAGCGTAACACATGTACTAACTAACTAACTAACTAACTAACTAACTAACTAACTAACTGAACAAAGGAAGGAACTATCGAACGAACAAGCAGAAATATAATATGATATTCAACATGTCTCATTTTAGGTACATATAGTTACGTGTTGTTGCACGGTTTCATATTTTCGGAATAGTAATCATTGTTGAACTTTTACTTCAATTTGTAACTTTGATACCAATTAAAATAGATGTACGTATGTACGAATTCCAAGGAATAATATATTTAAAATAGTTCCAAATTAATCTATATGAATCTTGGTGACCCCACCGATGGTAATAAAAAACCCTACATAATCTCTTATATCCCCACCATAACTAATATAACTACAGTTGTCTTAATTTCCCTCCAATACCTATAGCTCTTATACAATCTCTCTGCAAGGTTCATTTCCAAATTGGCTTCCTTTACATGGGCTATTTATTATTCCATTGATATTTCAAGGAATACACTAAAAGTGTTAAAAGCTTAGTCACAGATTGCACTGTAGAATACGCTACGTTGTCTTTTATAAAATTCTCTACCAGTTCAGCCATTACTAATGTTAACAGTGTTGAATGTGCTCTGCCTAATACAATATACATTAGTTTATGGCACAGGGAAAAGGACTTCGTAAAAGATGCAACACTAGTCAGAACAGAAAGGTACAGTGAAACTCCTGAGTTATGAAGTTTTGGTTTCTTCATAACTCAGTGCCACTTCATAGCTTAGGGACACTGATAGTTTTCTATGATTGAAATCTATGATAAAACTGTACCCTTTGAGGGATAACTAGCACGAAATTCATGAAGTATGTCGTTTTCTATAATTTAAACATAGAAAATACTCAGGAGTTTTACAGTATTATGCCGAATTTTGAAATAAAACATTTCATAGATGAAGAATTTGTTAATCTATTAAATCGTATATAATATTATATCATAAATTCTGCCATTAACAGGAAATGTTATCGAAAGAGGTTTTAATTTCGGCAAATAATATATCGTCGTACAAGACGTAGATAGATTTTGTCCAATGGGTAGGCCAATTTATTAATTGTTTAAATACACATATACTATTGAATACACGAAATGTAATCACATTTCGAAGCTTTCAATTACCTTTCTCACCTTCTTTTCCCCATTAACCATAACAGTCACATTACCGCTGTCGTTAACCTTTCCGTGTCTCTGGTTAGGAAATTCCATTTCGTCCCAACTCTCTTTTTCTCTCTTAATATTTCCATGCCTTTTCTGTTATTATTTTCTTTCTTTAATTGAATGTGTAGCTATTTTTTAGATCTCTGCAAATGAACATAAAGTCGACATTGCGTGGAGAAATGTAATTATGTTGTTTTATTCTGGAAAAAATTATTTAACATAGTTGTAACGTGTTTTATTGTGTTCTAACGTTACGTAGCATTGTAATTAACGTACTTTATTGTGTTTAAATTAAGTGTGTTCAATTGGTATGTGGTGTGTTTTAACGTGTTGCATCGTGTATTGACGTGTTGCATCGTGCTTAATAGTGTTGGAACGTGTATTAACGTGTAGCATCGTATAATAACGTGTAACATTGTATATTAACGTGTTGCATCGTGCTTTAAAGGGTTGGAACGTGTATTAACGTGTTGCATCGAGTTTTATCGTGTTGCATCGTGTATTAACTTGCTGCAATGTGTTTTAACGTGTTTGCTTAGTGTTTTAACCTGTTACATTGTGCCCCTTGTGTCTTAGAACGTTACACTTTATTCATATTTGTTTCTCTGTGATGCAACCTTTTAAACCATCATGTCCGCTACTGAATACTACAGGTGAAAGATACCAGCCCCAGGTACGTAAGCCTCTAATATTACCTATTAACACAGGTAATTAATAACTACCTTGTCTGGAACCTAGGTAGCTTATAGTAACTAACTAACTAACTAGGTAGTTTTAATAGTTTACTACCTAGTTAGTTGGTTGGCAGTTTTTTTTACTTTTTAATGAGAGGATCCCCGCTCGCCGTTGTGAAGGCGGTTGAGCACTCAGGTCACTAACTACCTAGTATAGTTAGTTAGTTACTAACTACCTAGTATAGTGAGTTAGTTACTAATTACCTATTATAGTTAGTTAGTTACTAACTACCTAGTATAGTTAGTTAGTAACTAAATAGCTAGTATAGTTAGATAGGTTACTTTCCCTTCAGATGATTAATGGCTAGGCTTATCCACTGAATATATGTAACTTATGATATAAGAAAATAAATGGATTAATATACACTATAAGAGAAAAGAGTCACTGTGATGATTTACTATCAGAGAAAAGAGTCACTGTGATGATGTACTATCAGAGAAAAGAGTCACTGTGATGATTTACTATCAGAGAAAAAAGTTACTGTGATGATGTACTATCAGAGAAAAGAGTCACTGTGATGATGTACTATAAGAGAAAAGAGTCACTGTGATGATGTACTATCAGAGAAAAAAGTCACTGTGATGATGTACTAACAGAGAAAGAGTCACTGTGATGATGTACTATCAGAGAAAAGAGTCACTGTGATGATGTAATATCAGAGAAAAGAGTCACTGTGATGATGTACTATCAGAGAAAAGAGGCACTGTGCTGATGTACTATCAGATAAAAGAGTCACTAATGTGATGTACTATCAGAGAAAAGAGTCACTGTGATGATGTACTATCAGAGAAAAGAGAAACTGTGATGATGTACTATCAGAGAAAAGAGTCACTGTGATGATGTACTATCAGAGAAAAGAGTCACTGTGATGATGTACTATCAGAGAAAAGAGTCACTGTGATGATGTACTATAAGAGAAAAGAGTCACTGTGATGATGAACTATCAGAGAAAAGAGTCACTGTGATGATGTACTATCAGAGAAAAGAGTCACTCTGATGAGTACTATCAGAGAAAAGAGTCAATGTGTTGATGTACTATCAGAGAAAAGAGTCACTGTGATGATGTACTATCAGAGAAAAGAGTCACTGTGATGATGTACTATCAGAGAGAAAAGTCACTTTGATGATGTACTATCAGAGAAAAAAGTCACTGTGATGATGTACTGTCAGGGAAAAGAGTCACTGTGATGATGTACTATCAGAGAAAAGAGGACACTGTGATGATGTACTATCAGAGAAAAGAGTTACTGTGATGATGTACTATAAGAGAAAAGAGTC